>WBZZ01001376.1:110000-142500 GCA_019918135.1 Paulinella micropora
AGTGATGCGTCGTAACGACAGTGCTGCAGCCATCATTTGAAAGCTCAGGACAAGAGCTTTCTACTAGTAGCTGTGTGCTCTGCTCTTTTTTGTATCTCACATACTAATTGAGACCAATAAGTTCTAAGTTAGGCTGTTTTGCCACTTGACATTGTCCTTAGTAATATCTAGTCACAAGTTTGATTGGTTCTCTGACAATCCCTCACGTTGCATAATTTTGTCAAAAATATTAATATATATTAAAATTATTATATTAATATCGTATTACCATAGTATTATTAATAATATTAATATTAATATAATACAGTATACTACTGCAGCTAATCTTGGTGGCTGCTATGAATCCACTGTCTGACTTGGTCCGTTCTTTACGCAACTTCACCTGTTTTAACAAGTTATGAGGTGTAGTATATACCGTAGGAAGTGGGAGAGTAATTAGTCATAGCGGCCCTTAATATTAATATTGTATTAATATTGTACCAATTAGTAATTTACTCTTACACTTCCCACTTAATCCTACTAGTGGCAAGTATTTTATTAAACAGTGTTTGCGTAAAAAAAATAATACTAGTCATAATAACATTACTGGTACTGATGGCTTATTAATAACCTTTTTTGGTATTACCTATTTCAGTCACTATAGATATTAATATTAATATTAATATCATTATTTAGAGCTGTCAGTAGGAAGCAGAAATTTTACAAGAAGATAACTTCACAGCTGAGCAACCAACCACTCGAGAAGGAAAATTCGAAACAATGACGGAAGTATCTACTAGTACATGAGCAAACCGTGGCATCGCAGAAACCTCTCAGACAAAACGGTTATAGGACGGTGCTTTAGTTTACTTATTAATACAATGTTATTGAACGACTGACCGACCTATCACCTATCTACCTATTTACCTAGCTAATATAATACCAACTTAGACTACCTATCTAGCTACCTATTGTTGACACTATGCTCCTACTTTCCTTCCTGCCAGCCTTTTTACCGCCAATCTTTTTTATTTTTTTTTTATTTTTTTTTAACGCAAACACTTTTAATAATACAATACTTGCCACTTGTAGGAATAAGTGTTTTTTTTTTTCCTGCTTAAAGACTTTTAATATTAATAATGATGAACGCTTGCTTTTCGTAGAGAAGAAAAGGAAGCATGTAAGAAAGCGAACATCAGTAAAAAATGAGGGTGAATAAAGAGAGAAAATGGCATCTATTACCAATACGCCTTTCTATCTAGCTACCTTACCACCTACCTATCTACATATCAATCTATCTGCCTACTAAACTACCTACGTAGACTCTACCACAACCAACTACCTCTGACCTACCTCCATACTGACATACCTGCCTTCTACCGAGGTAACTACTTGCATACCTTGCCTACACATTAATACCTCCTACCTACCTTGTCTATATTATCCATTCAACTAGTAATCTGCACCGACTTGAGGGCACTGGTAGGCAGGTAGGTAGTTACGTACGTACGTATGTAAATAGATAGATAGATAGATAGACAGACAGACAGATAGACAGATAGATAGATAGATAGATAGATAGATAGATAACCCTAACCTAACTTCAATTGAGTAGATAGATAGATAGATAGATAGATAGATACATAGATAGATAGGTAGGTAGATAGATAGATAGATAGATAGGTAGATAGGTAGATAGATAGATAGGTAGGTAGGTAGATAGATAGATAGATAGATAGATAGATAGATAGATAGATAGCTCTCTCTCTCTCTCTCTTCCAGCGCTCACTTGGAGGCATCGGCCAGCAATTTCTTTGCATTTTGTGTGTCCGGGTGCTCTGTCCCCAGGACGGTCTCCAAGCCCGACGCGGCTTGCTGCAACTGGAGCCTAGCTTCCGCTAGCCGGCCCTGCTGATAGAGCAACACGCCGAGGTTCATGGCAGACCCCAAAGTGTTTGGATGCTGCGGCCCGAGAGTCTTATCGTTTCCTTCAAATGCTCTGCGGCACAGACGCTCGGCCTCTCCCAGCTTGCCCTGGCTTCGCAGCAACGTGGCCAGGTTGTTGACAGAAGTCAACGTGTTCGGGTGCTCGGCCCCGAGAGTCTTCTCGCGTGCTTGCAGGGCCCTGCGGATCAGAGACTCGGCCTCCGCCAGCTTGCCCTGGTTTTGCAGCAACGTGGCCAGGTTGTTGACAGAAGCCAACGTCCTCGGGTGCTCGGCCCCGAGAGTCTTCTCGTGTGCTTGCAGGGCCCTGCGGAACAGAGGCTCGGCCTCCGCCAGCTTGCCCTGCGCGTAGAGCAAGGTCGCCAGGTTGCCGACAGAAATCAACGTGCTCGGGTGCTCGGCCCCGAGAGTCTTCTCGCGTGCTTGGAGGGCCCTGCGGAACAGAGACTCGGCCTCCGCCAGCTTGCCCTGCTCTTGCAGCAACGTGGCCAGGTTGTTGACAGACTCCAACGTGAGCGGGTGCTCGGTCCCCAGAGTCTTCTCTTTTGCTTGCAGGGCCCTGCGGTACAGACGCTCGGCCTCCGCCAGCTTGCCCTGCTCTTGCAACAACATGGCCAAATTGTTGACAGAAGTCAACGTGCTCGGGTGCTCGGCCCCGCGAGTCTTCTCGTCTGCTTGCAGGGCCCTGCGGCACAGAGGCTCGGCCTCCGCCAGCTTTCCCTGCTCGTAGAGCAACGAGGCCAGGTTGTTGACAGAAGTCAACGTGCTCGGGTGCTCGGCCCCGAGAGTCTTCTCGTGTGCTTGCAGGGCCCTGCGGAACAGAAGCTCGGCCTCCGCCAGCTTGCCCTGCTGTTTCAGCAACATGGCCAGGTTGTTGACAGAAGCCAACGTGCTCGGGTGCTCGGCCCCGAGAGTCTTCTCCCTTGCGACCAAGCAAGAACGGAAACGTTCCTCTGCTCCCTTTAGGTCGCCCTGTTCATAAAGTAGTCTGCCCACTTGGTTCATGAGTGCCAAAGTGCCTTGATCTGTCTTTCCTTCCCTGGCCCTGAGCGCGTCGCGACCCGCCTGCGCTAGCCACGCCCGCATCTGAGCCAGCACGGCCTTGTTCGTCTCGTGCGCTCCCCCTCCCTGCCCTTCCACCAGAGCCAAGATTTTCTCTTGGTCCTCTTTTTTGAAGGCCTGCGCCTTGTTCACGTCTATTTGGCATAACGACGCCACGATAGAATCAAAATCATTCAAAAGAGCGCTTTCAAAGTCCTTCGCCTCGGCTTGAGACAAGCAGATTTCAAACGTCGCCCCCGTATCTCGTGTGCAGAAGATCTCCCACAAGCACCATGAGCGAGTCAAGGGCAGCGGGTTCCTCCAGGGGGAGAGGATCAGCACCGTGTGGCCGATATCCTTCACGTTCTCTCGAAACGCGTTGAACCAGAAGTTTTGATCGACCTTGGCCGTCTCATGCTGGTTGACAGTAAAGATGTCAAACCAGAGAAAGGTCCGGCTTCTCAGGTCGCCTTTGTTCGGCCAGTGTGCAGCGATAGCCTCCACCACGTTCTTGAACGAATATTTCCAGGCGTGGGAAAGAAACACGGTGGCGGTCGCCACGCCGGCGCGGTCTTGCGGGTCCTGCGACCGGGCCAGCAGCTCCACGTAGGAGCATTTCTGGTTCGCGGTGGCGGGCTTGACCAGATCGCGCACCACGTCATCGGTGGTGGCGCCCGCAGCCAGGCGGCCCGCAGCGTGCCAGCGCTGGTACGTGGCCAGCAGCAGCGCTACCGACACACCGCGCCTCGGGATCGAGGAGCTCGCCTCCTTGGCCTCGCGCGGCGCTGGGCGAGTGGGCGATGTGGCTGCGGCGGCGGCGGCCTGGCGGGTCAAGGTCTCTGCTCCCATCACAGGCGCAACACCAGGCTTGGAAGATGCGCACATACCACATGCCGAGTCGTCGCTACCATTCCGGTAGGTGCACCGAACGCAAGCCCACTGCTCGACCTCGGTCTGTCCTTGATCGACCTGCTGCCCTTGTGCCTCCCCAGCCCGACACTGCAATGACAACTTCTTGGCCTCCGTCGTCTCCTCGTCATCGTCCTCCTCGTCCTCGTCCTCCTGCTCCTCCATCGGTTCTACCATGGTCTGCTTTGCGTCCTGAACAAGCATGCAAAATGCATAGGAACACAAGCACAGACGCACAGAGAGAGAGAGAGAGAGAGAGAGAGAGATACATACATACATACATACATGAATACATGAATACATACACACACAGATACATACATACAACATACCACACAAACGCACACAACCACACGTGCAATATACGCATACCAATCACACCAACACCAACACAATCATTAACATACACATGCACTGGAACACATAAGCATAGCACGCCAAAAACACATACACACATGTCCAACCCACACAATTTTCATACGCCCAGAACAACACCAGGCACAGGTTCACTGTCAGCCAGATACGTACATCGCATCGCACTCGAGGTCGGGGGAAAGACCACAGGCCCAACAGCAGCCGCGGCCAGTGGCACGCCCGATGGCAGCGCGGCGGCCGGCTTGGGTGAGAAGCACACGTCACACGCGGCGGCGTCGCTGCCATTCAAATATGTGCACTGCAGGCAAGCCCACTGCTCGCCATTGGAGGCTGCGCTACCTACTTTAGATGTCTCAGCGATGTGCGGCGCCGGGGCTGCGGCAGGCTTGGGCGATGCGCACATGCCACACGCCAAGGCGTTGTGGCCGTTCAAGAACGTGCAGTGAACGCACGCCCACTCATTGGCCATGTACGGCTCCTGTCGCGCGCTCTCTCCTGCTCCTCCCTGCGCTTGCGAGCCCCCTCCTCCTCCTCCTGCTCTTGGCGCTGCCACTCCTCCTGCTCTCGGCGCTTACGAGCCTCCTCGTCTGTGTATGTATGTATGTATGTATGTATGTATGTATGTATTTATGTATGTATTTATGTATGTATGCATGTATGTATGCACGTACGTATGCACGTACGTATGTATGTGTATGTATGTATGTGTATGTATGTATGTATGTATGTATGCATGTATGCATGCATGATGGATGATGGATGCGATGCAATGCATTGCATTGGATTGCGATGCATTGCATTGCATGCATGCATGTGTGTGTGTGTGTGTTTGTGTCTGTGTGTGTGTGTGTGTGTGCGTATGTATGTATGTATGTATGTATGTATGTATGTATATGTATGCATGTATGTATATGTATGTATGCATGCATGTATGTATGTATGTATGTATGTATGTATATGTATGTATGTATGTATGTATTTATGTATGCATGTATGTATGTATGTATCTATGTATGTATCTATGTATGTAGGTTGAAAAGATGGAGAGACTCGCATAGTCCTCCCGCCCTCTACGAGAACAGCATACGCCTTACACTCTCTCAAGATGTGCACACATGTACATGGCTCATGTGAAATACCTGCGTGTTGGAACCAAGCGTACGTACGTACGTATGTATGTATGTATGTATGCATGCATGCATGCATGTATGTATGTATGTATGTATGTATGTATGTACATATGTATGTATGTATGTATACATTTATACATGTATGGATGTATGGATGGATGGGTGGATGTATGTATGTATGTATGTATATGTATGTATTGTTTTTGTGGCGTACAGGTTTTCTTGATTGGGAAGCGGAAACAGCTGCTGGTGTGCTAAGAAAGTGCTAAAAGAAATAAGTGCAAAATTTAGCTCAAGAACCTACAATTGTTGTATTTTTCGGCCGTATCTTGATAGGCAGAACCATTTTGAGACAGACAGTTTTCAAGGTTATCGAATTATTTTGGACGGTGGCTATGGACCCCAGACCTTAATGTCTTTGGTGGGAGTTCTTGATGCGAGATTTCTCTGGGAAGTGGCTTTTTTACAACTACTTACTTACTTACTTACTTACTTACGGGGTGCGCGTCCACGTTGCAAGTCTTAGAAGCTCGAAGGGCCCGACCAGCTGCTCAGCTTGCTGGGCCTACATACATACATCATTATCATCGTCATTATCATCATCATCATACGCGAAAGGAAGACACAGGTACATACGTACATAAATACATACATACATACATACATTTCATACATATGTATACATACATATGAGGTCGGGGCCTTCGTACATACATACATAGATGCATACATACCAGCATCATCGTCATAATCATCATCATCATCATCATCATCATCATACGTGCGTACGTACATAGATATATAGATACATACATAGATATATACATACACACATACATACATACATACATACACACACATACATACACATACATACATACATACATACATACATACATACATACATACGAGGTCGACGTCGGGTGCGCGTTCACGTCGCGTGTCGTGGAAGGGCCCGACCAGCTGCTTAGCTTGCTGGGCCTATACATACATACATACATACCTACATACATACATACATGCATACATACATCCTCGTCGTGGTCGTTATTGTCGTCATCATCGTTCTCATCATCATCCTCATCATCCTCATCGTCATCATCGTCATCATCATCAGGATTCATCTCGTCATTGTCATCCTCATCCTTACACTCGCAAGGGAGGACAGACCACACATAACATAACATATCATAACATATCATAACATAACATAACACAAGATAACATAACATAACGTAACATAACATGTCATAACATGTCATAACATAACATAACATAACTCAGCATAGCATAGCATAGCATAGCATAGGATAACATAACATAGCATAACATAACATAACATAACATAACAATCCTAACATAACATAACATAACATATGTACGTCCGTAAGTACATACATACATACATACATACAGAAATACATACATCATGATCATGATAATCACCATCACGACCAACATCACGACCACCATCACGACCAAAATGCATACACAGAGGAGAAGGAGGAGGGAAGGAAGGGGGGGGGGGGGGGGAGCACAGACCTGTGAGCGAGACTGGCTACTTGCAGAAGGTTACCTCCCTGCAACATGTACGCACGTACATATGTACATGCATTCCACCACCATCACACACGTACATATGTACATGCATTCCACCACCATCACATCGCCACCACCACCACCACCATCATCATATAATCGTCGTCATACGTGCAGACATGCATATATTCATGCATGCATACATGAGCTTATACATACATACATACACTATACATACATACATACATACATTATGATACATACATACATAGATACATACATGCATGCATGCATACATAAATATATATACATACATCGTCAGCATCATCGTCGTCGCCGTGTGTGTGTGTGTGTGTGAAGAGGGAGAGAGAGAGAGAGAGGTTGATAAAAGCAGGCTGTGCATGTTGGAATGTCCGTGTCAAGATGTAGCAATGCATGTTGGAATGTATGAGAAGCATTATACAAAAGGTGGAAGTGGTTTGAAGCAGAGTATGTGTGAGACCGTTATACACTAGTAAGGAAAACACACACATATGTAGACATGTGAGAGGGTCATGATGAGCATATTCAGGAGGCTGTGAAAGTAGGTGCAAATATGTAGCAAAATGCATGCTGAAAGAGATGTGAGCCAATACAGAGGCAGTGGAAGCGTTTGGAACAGAGTATGTGTGAGACTGTTACACACGAGTAAGAAAAACACACAAATATGGTGGCATGTAAGAGGGTCATGATGAGCACATTCAGGAAAGCTGTGAAAGTAGGTGCAAAGATGTAGCAAAATGCATGCTGAAAGAGATGTGAGCTAATACAGAGGCAGTGGAAGCGTTTGCCAGCAGCGTGTTTGTAAGACATCATACAACTGAATAAAACAATCTATTCCTGTGGGGGTGTAGATATGTAGGGTGCAAAAAACATATAGATATGTATGCAGGGTGTGAAAGGAATATGAAGTTGAATAGGTTTAGTGTATGTAGTGGTGCTGGAATAAAAATAGCTTGTTTTTGTGAGGAAAAAGACAGGGGTAACAAAAATAGTCGTTGAGCTAGAGCTAGTGCATAGCTAATAAAAAAAAAAGAAAAAAAGAAATACGCAAACGGACACATGCTAAACATGAGTAACTGAGTAAATATACTTTGGTTGTGTGTACAGAAAGGAAATATTGCTGACAGCAATACCGTACACAAACAACCACACATGATTGTTCAAATGTTACCGTACCACGAGTGAAAATCGCGCACCCAAATATTTGATTATTCAATTTGATATTCCCTAGCTCCAAAAGAAATTATTGTCCAAATGCAAGAGAAGTATTTTTTGTTCGTTTTGATACTGTTCTTTTGTGTCCAAAAGCAAAAAAAATTCAAACGAAGAGGTCGTTTGTTTTTTTGGGTTACAGCTTGGACGACACCTAGTCCAGAAATTAGCGGCTGGATGCAAGTTACCAGAGGGTCCAAAAAAACGTTTGCAGTGAACTGCCGCAAATGATGGCAGAAATTTTAGGAAGCCCTAAGGCTAAAAAACTGAAAGGTTGACGTTAGTCAGGCAAAACCTTCCGTCCGTCCTCTCGCTAAAAGGCGTAAGAATTCCCAAAAATTTGCGTCTGTGGGACCTGACTAGTTGACGTCCAAAAGGACCACCCGCCGGGACATTCTAAGTAGATGATACGCAAAATCTCGTCATGAATTGTCGCAAATTCCTTACTTCGTTTTGTGTGTTTTGGCGCTCTCCTATTAATCTCCCGCACAATCAATACAAGAGCACAAAACACCCCAAAGAGCCCTCCACATGAGCACCTTCTTTATTTTGGACTACCTCCAAAAAAAATACAGTCAATTCAATAAAAATTATTTTAATCAATTGGGACAATCCAATTAATGCTATCTTCATTTTCTCCCACTTTTTTCATTAAGGAGGAAAGAGAAGGAAAAACAAGGATTTCATCACTCTCCCCAACCTTGAGCGAAACGAGAAAGTAAATTTTCTTTCTCGGGTTCCTCATGGTTCTGTCCAGAGGAACCCAAGCGAAAAGATAATCCTCACTTCGCTCGTTGGCGTGGAGAGTAAAATATTTAAAGTCCTTTTGGAATACGTCAAAACCATCCACCAAACCACTAACAAACCCAGCAGACACACGTATGAATTTCGCGTCGTCTTCGTTTTCAGGTGCTTTCTTCTCAACTCGCGTCCAAGTCTTCCAGAAACCTAAAACCACATTAGTCTCACATTTCATTATCGCAAAAAGAAACGATAGAATTAGGAATTACATGCAGGGGCAGGGGTAGGGGCAGAAGCAGGAGTTGGATTGATGTTCATTCTGCCAACTCCTTCAACCATTTCGTCTGGCTCCCCCATAGTCTATTACACACACCAAAAGCATGTGTAATAGAAATTTCTTTGAATGAGGGTGGGGTTTGAACCCCTGGTTTTTAGAAAAAACAATTAATGTTGATTTTGTATAAAATCAACATTTGACACGAAGCCTTTTATTCCGAGTTGCTACAAACACTCTCGGTTCTATAGACTCTGTGCATGTTTCTATCGTTTTTGCTACTAATAGAGATATTAATACTATCATTTACGTGTTCATCAATACCATCACTGGAATATTTGTTGAAAGATGTATTAAACGATAAATACTCTTTCTCAATTCCATAGATAATATTGTTCATGATAATAGCAGAAAGTTAGCCATGATGATATTTTTTCCATCTATAGAAATTATCTAATTCTTTATTTTTTCTGTTCCAATTTCTTTTTTCTCATGCGAATATTTATCCTCATCTACTTCCTTATTTTCAATACTTAATCGTCGCAACATCTCATTGAGCATCAACCTTGACTATGTCAGGCTGTTTCTTTTCAACGAGACGAGAGATTTCTTTGTCTGCTTTAGAAATTCTTTCTTTGCATATTATTTTATCTTTTTTTAGGCGATCTATTACTCTCTTCATTGTTTCAAATATTTCAATCCATTCATTTTTGGTTTTAAGTCTATCGAAAATTGTATCTTCAGCCATACTTGTTGCGCCAAAAAAAACGAAGTTTTGACGCAACCAAATATTCGCAGTAAGGTGTTTTTGGCGCATTGGCGCATGGTGGTATTCGCGGAAATAGAATTTTCTAGAATAAGTCTATTTTTTCTTAAAAAAATATACTTACGATAATACTTCAAATACTTTACTTTTTATAAGTTCACGATTGAATATTGATGGGGATAATAGTCAGTAAGCGAATACCTGAAATTTAGGTTGCAAGTTCAATTCTTGTTAATTATTATCTTCCATAATATTCATTTTTTATCTCATAAATCTAATATTACCTTCGCCTTTTTTTCTCTCTTTGAAGTCCTGATATTCTCTGGTTGAATGTCTTCTCTTTTTAATAATTCTTTTGTCTTTTTTCTTTAATAACTTCTTTGGTTTGCTCTTTCATATTTTTTCTTCGTCAATTAGTTTATCAAAATCAGTTTTCAATAAATCACGTGGACTTACCAACTCATCGTTATTTAATATGATTTTAAACACCTTTCGCCCCTTGACTTTATAAATAATTTTACTGAAAGTCTTACCGCCTTTGGAGAAAACATTTCGTTTATTTTCTTTTCTTACACTATCGCCAACATTAAATTCATCTATTAAATTATCACGTGTTATCGTTTATTTATTTTTATCTATCCCGAAAAATACATCAACAGGTTTGGCCTGAATCCCTCTATGAACTTTATGATTATAAGCATCTACTAAGTCTTGAATATAACTAACCCAATCAAAATTACGATTGGTTTCAAATAAAAGGTCAAGCCATCTCCTAATAATTCTTATAACTCTATCAACAACCGCAAGTGATCTATGGTCGCCAACTTCAACAACATCGTGTTTAATTCCATTTTCAATAAAATATTCACGAGTTGCTCCTTTATATTCTCCCCCGCTGTCAGTAGTAATTGACTTTGGTTTATATTTGATTGATTTCAAAGCGTCATATACTTCTTTTGCTGTTTTATTTTTTAATGGAATGATTATTAAATTTCTTGAATGACAATCAATCCAAACAAGCATCCAAGCATAGCCCTTATTGCTCCACACGTAGTGTGAGCCGTCCGCACGGCGGAACGTCCCTTTCTTATCTTTTATTTTACTCATATCTGCTAAGTCTAAGAAAACTTGGTCTAATGGCTTATCAACCCATATAGTATTCCATATTTTCGGGTTCTTTTTCTGATGATGGATTTCAAGTGTTTCTTCTTCTTTGTTTTAACTACTTCTCCTGTAGGTGTGTCTTCCGCATTAATAATTATATGTTTATTGTCAAGTTGATGATTTTCTAAATTCATACTCTCGCTGTCGCTTCTCGTAAATCTCAAACTCGTTTGAGATATTTTAGAAAATCGTATATATCTAACTTTTTATTTTTTACGATGTTTATCAACAAACGAAAATGAGCGAAGCGAATGAGAGTGAAGTTGATAAATATCTTTTAAAACTTTAAAAACATCCGCGAGACATCATTATTTTTTTCTTTCTTAGATTGTTGTTGTCCAGCAAAAACATTAACAGATATGTTTGACTTCTTACCTTTCCCTTTCTTAGGTTTCGGTTCTTCTTCCTCACTACTCTCGCTTTCGCTTTCACTCTCGGGCTCTGGTTTCTTGCTATTCTTCTTTTCTCTCTTAGTCTCCGCTTTCGCTCTTTTGATTTTCATTTTCGCCATCTTTTCAGCAATGATATCAGTGAAATCAACCTCATCTTCGCTCTCACTCTTCTCCTCTGGGCTATCATTATCGTGTTCAGTAATAATATCCTTAGCTAAGTTCTTTTCTTCAATTTGTTTTATTCGTTCCTCCATATCTTCATCTTCTTGCTTTACAGCATTTCTATATTGTGCTAATACATTTTTGGCATGTTCCATCTTTCGTTGTTTCGCTTTCGCTTTTATTCCTTCCACAGCACTACCCCAATTCTTACGACTTGCTTCGGGGCTCGGCATATTCTATACTAAGATTTTTATATTTTTAGTATTTACAAATTAAATATTTATTTAATATATAAATTAATTCCATATAAAGATAAAGACAAAAATATACATAAAGCGACAATGCCAGACTAAAAGAAAGGAAAGATTTATTCATTAAGGTCTCACCAGACAGACCAGATTTACATAGGTTCAACAACTCAACCTCTACATAAAAGGTTATATAGACATAAAAAGGATTTCAAATATAACAAAGTGTATATATCATCGTTTGAAATTTTGAAATATGAAGATGTCTATATTGAATTAATTGAAGAATTTCCATGCGAGAATAAATGGAACTTAACAGAAGAGAAGGTGAAGTAATAAGACAAACGGAATGTGTCAATAAATACATAGCAGGAACACAAAAGGAATGGAGGGAAGAAAATAAAGAAGAACTAAAAAGAAAAAATAAAGAATGGCGAGAAGAAAATAAGGAAATACTATATCAAAAAAAGAAAATTTATATTAAGAACAATGTAGATAAAGTAAAACAAAGACAACATAACTAATTTCAAAAAAATAAAGATAAAGCAAATGATAGAAATAGAATAGATTACTATAAAAACAGAGATGAAATAAAATGCGAATGTGGTGTTGAATTTCTTAAGATTAATAAAAGAGGACATGTCAAAACAAAAAATCATATGAGATATTTTGAACAATACTTTGGATTAGCAACATTAGGATTTTAAAATGAAATCAAAAATATTTTTTTGTTTAATATACAAATATGTCGGGTTCATCCTATAAGTCTCTCTTAGGCTTGTCAGAAATTGCTGTTGATAGTTTAAATATACTTAACTTAGACTTAACTAATACCAACATAGTGGGCTTAAATACAGACAGAGTGCCAGAGGATGCTGACCCCGTAAATCTTTATTACACTGACGGCCGATTTGATACAAGGTTATCCAGCAAATCAACAACCGACATCAAAGAAGGAAAAAATTTATACTATACAGAGCAACGAGTAAGGGACAACGACGAAGTCAAAGCCTCAACTGCAATAGTGAGGAAATCAAGGCAATAGTGGGGAAATTAAGGCAACAGTGAGGGAAATTAAGGCAAAAGTGAGGGAAATCAAGGCAATAGTAAGGGAAATAAAGGCAAAAGTGAGGGAAATCAAGGCAATCGTGGGGAAATCAAGGCAATAGTCAACACCGCACTAATACTTCTAATCCGCACCAAACCAGTTTATATAATTTGATAGACAAACATATTTGCACAAGCGAGCGGGCAATACTTAACTTACAACGATGTAGAAAACAAATGGAAGAATACAGCCCTTGGTTCAATTGATACACTTTCAGATGTGGTTATAACTGCACCGATAGCGATGAATAGTTATCTAACATATAATTCAATAAACTGGGTAAATAAAACCTTTCGATAAATGTGGATGAATTCGGCAATATTAGTATGGGCGGTAATTTGAACATAACAGGAGTAAATTTACTAAATGCGAAAGATGTTGATACTTGGATATCTGAGCACGAAGACAATAATGATAAAGTGTCCGCGGATGGTTCAATTAATACACACAGCGATGTGTTAATTACAGGCACACCCGCCAATAACTAACTGCTCATTTATAGCACAGGGCAATGGAGAAACACAAACTCACCTTTTCTTAGATTGGATGGTCTCGCTATGATGTTTGGAGATTTAAATATGGGAGGTTTTAACATAACAAATGTCGGTAATGTTGATGGTATTGATGTTTCCACCCTTGATACTTCGGTAGTTAAATTGACGGGAGACCAAACCATAGCAGGGAACAAAATATTTACTACTTATTTGGGTATAAAAGATTCAAATCCATTAAATACAGGGAAGTTATTCTTCAATTACAACAATAATACGGGTTCTATTTATTCATCGGAAGTAGGTGGAGCAACGGGATATCCACTATCTATTGTCGGTTCGTCCATAACCCTCGCTTCTACCACGGGGAGTGGAATAACATTGACGGGCAATGTTTTAAATTTTAACAGCACAACAGCAATCAGCGGACTTCCAGCACCATTCTATAACGGCGATGCTTCAACGAAGGCATATACCGATACGAAATTAGCAAAGGACTGCACAACGGCTATGACGGGCAGTTTAAATATGGGCGGTTTTGCGATTACGAATGTAGGCAATGTTGATGGTGTTGATGTTTCTGTTCTTGATACTTCGGTGGTTAAACTAACAGGAGACCAAACCATAGCAGGGAATAAAAGGTATTTATCAACTTTAGAAGTAAGTGGTTCGTCCAATCCTACTACTTTTGACGGCATTGGAATGGCATTTGATACAAAAATAGGAATGATAGCAGCACAAAAAACAGCAACAGCGACTTGGTATCCGATACAAATAACTGGTTCGTATGTAGAGTTATATTCGGGTAATACATTAATTATAACCGCAACTGGCACTACACTCAATTTGAATAACAACAAAATAACAAACTTAGCCACACCATCAGCAACAACGGACGGAGCAAACAAAAGTTATGTGGATACATTAGACGGGCAAAATGTGAAACTAACAGGAAACCA
This sequence comes from Paulinella micropora, assembly GCA_019918135.1. NCBI lineage: Eukaryota > Cercozoa > Imbricatea > Euglyphida > Paulinellidae > Paulinella > Paulinella micropora. The sequence continues at coordinate 124,477 of WBZZ01001376.1, forward strand.
AACCATAGCAGGAATTAAGACATACAGCAGTGGTGTTGAAATAACGGGAAATTCAATCAATTCAACAACAAAGGGAACATTCATTGTTTTCAATTCTACAAGTAATATCGGGTCAATAGCTAGTTTGGATATGAACACTGCAACATATTACAACTTTGAAATTTCTGCGAAAAAAATAAGTTTTATTATTGACGGGACGATTGTTTCGTGGTTTAATGCTACTGGCTTAGATTGTAATAGCAGTCGGATTGTTAATCTTGGAGCACCACAAAATGCGAATGAAGCGGTAAATAGGCAATATCTGGATGACAATTGTGTGAAACTAACAACAGACCAAACCATAACAGGAAGTAAAACATTTAATGGGGCGAGCACTACGATAAAATATCTAACTTTAACGAACAATGCCGATTTTAATAATCAAACTATCATTAATGGTGGAAATAAAACATATAATGGGGCGAGGATATTAAACCAAAATGGAGGAGATATATTCTTTTCACAGACATCAGGTGATTATCAGTATTTCTTATTTACTCTAAATACCGCTACAGGTGGAACCGCAGACCAAAGAGGTTATGTATTTACGAATGTAGCATTTGATGTAAAAGGGGCGGGACTTTATATTTCAAAACTTTTGGACAATAAAATTGCTTCGTCTGACATTGTCCGTTTTAACAATGCTGGCGGTATGCGATTTTATGGTGCTTTGGATATGAACTCAAACAACATAACAAATGGCGGAACAATAACGGGAACTACATTAACGGCAACTGCTGGTATGACTACGACAACATTAACGGTAAGCGACAACATTAACGGTAAGCGACAAAATAACATTATCGATAAGCAGACCAATAATTATAGGAAACACATCAACATCAGTGAATGGGGCGACAGGGAGCTTAGAATTATACGGGACTACTGGTAATATCGGAGGGGCACACTTACAAGCAATAACAACAGCGGATGCTTATCCAACATTTCAATTATTAAACTGGGCACATGACAATATCAATTTATATTTTTATTGTTATTACAACGGGACGCATATTATCTTCTAACCCTTCTTCAAATTTTCAAATAGCGAAATACTTAAACAAACTAAGTTTTAATTACAAAAACGGCGGAACACTCGGCCAAGCGATAACGATGACAGAGGCGATATCTATTGATACAGCAGGCTTATTAACGACAAAGGCAATAACGGCGAGTGATAAAATAACAACAGCATCAGGTAAGCCGATAATCATAGGCAATACAACGAAATCAGCAAATGGGGCGACAGGCGGATTAGAATTATACGGAACGGCGAGTAATATCGGAGGGGCACACTTACAAGCAATAACAACGGCGGATGCTTATCCAACATTCCAATTATTGAACTGGGCACACGACAATATAGGCTTAAGTTTTGATGCTTATTATGACTGCTCAAACTGGAAATCAAGTAATTCTGGCTCAAACTTTCAAATATACAAAATCTCAAACAAACTTGCTTTTTATTATAATACTGGAGCAACAGCGGGAAATAATATAACTTGGACTGAGGCGATGAACATTAATACGTCGGGAGATTTAAGCATCACAACAGCATCCAGCGGATTTTTAACATTAAGAAAAAGACCAAGTTCTACTTACGACCCACAAATATATATGAAATCAGGAGGATATTCAAATTATGGAGTAGTCTGCTCATCTCAAGGAATTCTACATGCTTGGACTACTTCAAACTCTTCAGGTGAGCCGTCTGGCAGTTATAATTATGTTCCTCTCAATGGTGCTTGGACAAACTAATCGGACAGGAGGCTAAAATCAGATATTAAAACATTAGACTGCGGGGATTGTTGTGAGAAACTAATGAAAATAAATTGTTGTTCATATTATTTGAAATCAGACGAAAAGAAAGAACAAAAGAACCACGGATTTATTGCTGATGAAGTTAAAAAAATATTTCCTGAATTTGTATCTGAAAGCGGAATGAAAGCAGATGATGGAAATGGAAATCTTGAAGGCATAACATATACAAGTTTTATACCAATATTAGTCAGTGCTTTTCAACACATGGCGGAAAAGGTAGTTAATTTAGAAAAACAAAATAATAATCTTATGAATATACTACAAGACCAAACCAACCAATTAGCAGAAATCCGAGCAGTCATTTTTTCAAATGTCAAACAATAATACAACTAGACTTCACAGACCACCACCTATTATGGATATGGATGGCGAACTAACTCCAGAATTAAAGTCTCGTGTTCTTGAAGTAGAACTAAAGACTGAGGAAAAAAAAGTAGAGCACGAATTGGAAGATAACTGGAATTGTTGTTGTATAGAAAACAGACCGACAGACAGCCGACTTATTAAATACTTATTTCAAATGGGTGTCGTCATTGCCATTATAACCCTTTGTATCGTGAGGCTATCTGAAAAGAACTTGCCGTGCGAGGTTGCTAATACTTATGTCGGAATCCTAACATTGCTTTTTGGCATTTGCCTTCCATCGCCTTCTAGTTCAAAGAAATGAACACTCGTATAAATGTACTTTATACCAAGAACTATCGCTGGCACAGATTAAAGGAATGGCTTCATCAAAACTAACACACCAATCACTCATAGGCTTATACACACATTTAAATTTAGTTTCAATACCTTGCTTTATACAATAAACACACGCATCTCGTTTTGTTTGATTTGCTCTGCTATAAAAGTCGCAGGCAGTCCGCGAAAATATTTTTGTTACTAAAAAGTTTATCATCAGTAATATAATTATGGCTGACTATAAATACCAAAAGATTATTTTTCTAAGCAATGATTTTGTTGGAAGCAAAACATTTAATAAAAATATTCAAATGTCATTCACACCCACCAAAATGAATGTAAAATTTATCCACTATATGAACGACCAGACAGAGACAAAAACCAGAATTCTTTACATGGATAGAATTGGAATTATTGGAACATTTGCGGACAGCACCACAGCAAACATTTCAAACCTCGGTTATAATTTGGGTGTTGTCGGATGGACTGACGGACAATATACATTTAAAGTCCTTGAAACTGACAGCGGAAATATTGACACAGGAAATTTAGCGGGAAGAATTGTTGTGTGTTTGGAATTTCTCGCTTAGAATATAGGATGGAGAAGATTAATAGCATTAAGGTTAGACCAGTAAAACAAGAGGGTGATGGAAATAAAAAAGCAAAAGGTTATAAATTATTCAACGAGCCGTATGCAAACATATTTCTACTCGCCCGTAAGAAGAGCGGGAAAACGACAGCACTCTTTGAAATACTGAAACGAACGACGGATAGAAAAACAAGGATTGTCATTATTGCTTCAACAATACACAAGGACTACATTTATAAAGCAATGGTTAAGCACTTTAAGAACAGGGGAAACCCAATCGCAATTTATACCTTTCTTAAATCAGATGGTAATCTCCGACGTGTCGGAGATAGTGTCATAGACTATGAACTTGACAAACTTGACAGAAATCTCCAGCATGCTGGAGATAGCGAGCAACACGAAGGAGAAGTAAAACAGGACAAAGAAGAAATAGAAAAGCCACAATTTTTATACTTTGGAAAGGAAAAGAAAAAAGAAGAAGGTGAGAAGAAAGAAAGACCAAGCAAGTATATTTCGCCAGAGGTTGTTTTTGTTTTGGACGATTTAGGAAGTGCATTAAGAGACAAGTCCGTAAGCGATTTGTTAAAAAAGAACAGACACTATAAATCAAAGGTGATTATGTCTAGTCAGTATCTGAACGACCTACGACCAGAAGCAATTAAGCAGTTAGATTATTTGTTAATCTTTCCAGGACAAAATGGAACTCGTGTATAAACATTTAGATTTATCTTTTGATTTTGATTACTTTCTTCAAAAGTATCACGAAGCAACAAAGGAACGATTTAATTTTCTTTATGTTTCAAGTGTTGATGATGAATTACGGAAGAATTTTAATTTTCGTCTTAAGTAAAATAATATTTTTTATAATTATTTTTCTGTATTATATATGCCAGTATCACCAGTGATAATTTCACAACCATCAGGATATAAAATCGGATACAATCCATCAATGCCACAGAAGGGAGGAAAAAAGAAAACTAAGAAGAAGGGATGTGGTCAAAAGGGAGGAAAGATTAACTGGGCAAAGGTCGGAAAAACAGCCTTGGCTGTTAATAAATTCCTTCGCGATAATAAGGTAATCTCTAGAACTGCGGGGGCATTCAGTAGCATTGGGGTGCCTTACGCAGGTAGTGTTAGTGCTACAGCATCAAAACTCGGATATGGTAAGCAACGAGGAGGTGCTGTAAAGTTTCGCTGATGATATTTGAAAATCCACACTTCCGCTACCGCTCTCGTGTGTTTTTCAAACATCGTTTTTACTTTTTACGATGTTTATCAACAAACGGGAAATCTGGCGATTAGCCAGATAGGAGTGAAGTTGATAAATATCAACATCGTTTCAGATTAATTTTTTTTAATAAAGAAAAAATAGATGTCTATCTATACAATGGTCGCTAAGACTAAGAATGTGAAAAAGGCTAAGGTAAGACCCCCGCGGGTTTATAGAAATAAGAGCGGAAGGCCTTATATTATCCAGAAGGGTAAAAAATATTATCTTAATTTTGGTAAGAAAACAAATGATTTAAGCACATTGCAAATCGTTAAACTTTTTATGAAATATATTGGTAATAAGCCAAAGTCGCAAAGGGTTAGTCGCAAACCAAGGGAAAAAATCATCAAATCTGATTTCAATCGTCTTGAACATGAGAACCGAAACCAGATACAAAGCAACTTACAAAAGAAATATGAGTTAATACATGATGAGGAAGCAAAGGAAAAGAAGAAAAGGGATGAGATAGAAGAAGAAAAGAAAAGGCTAGAACGAAAAGACGTAGCAGATGCTAAGGAAAGACAAGATATAATGGATAGGGAACATAAAAGAGAACTAGCGGATATTAATGAACGGCAAGAACAAAAAGCCAGAGAACTAAGAAGGGAGCAAAAACTCATAGAAAATGTAAAATATGAAGAAGACAGAAAAAATAGGATACAAGCATTACCACCGCCACCACAATATCAATACATTATGCCACCACAACATGGACAGCCACAAGCACCGCCATGAGGAGCACCACAACAAGCACCGCCATGAGGAGCACCACAACAAGCACCGCCATTAGGAGCACCACCACAAGCACCTCCATTACCTAATTTAGGAGATAAAGCACCATTGAAAACGAAAGAGCAATATGAGGAAGAAAAAAAGCAAAAGCAGAAAGATATTGAAACACTGAAATTAGCAGGATATACAGATAAGTTCATAAAAAAGATGAGTCGTAAAGACTTACAAAAAGCCAGCCAAGATATTCAGACGGCTATAGCCACAGCGACATCTTTAGAGGAACAGAAAAAGTTAGCAGAAGAATATAAAGAAAAACTTGAAAAGGAAGAAAAGAAAGCAGAAGAAAAGTAAGCATTTTGAACATTTACAAATTAATCAATTTTTAATCTCAGCATTTTCAAAAACTTATCACCCAAACATTACTATAAAAGAGTTAGCACAGGCTTTAAGAAAGAGACTAGATAGTGATGGACATAAAACATTAAACTACAGAGACACTTCAAAGTGGATTATTGACATGATTAAAAGGTTTAATATTGATGTTGGAAATGAAAAGGAAAACGTAAAAAGAAAAGTAGCGGATTATGCTAGATATGAAGAGTATATGGGTATTAATGAGCAAAAAGGTAGTGGAGCGAAGACATTAGAAGAATTAATTGATAAGGTATTTTCAATAAAAATAATTAAAAAATATTTAACCCGCAAAGATTGGAAACACACAATGAACAAACATGATTTTGTAAATACTCTAACGAACAAAATGACTATAGACCCAAATGTAGATAAACAAGTTTCAAATGATTTGAATATTGAAGAGGGAATGCCCCAGGAGGGGATTTCACCCCCTACCATACCCCCAAGCGTCGCGGAGACAACCATACCCCCGAGCGTCGCGGAGACAACCATACCCCCGAGCGTCGCGGAGACAGCCATACCCCCGAGCGTCGCGGAGACAACCATACCCCCGAGCGTCGCGGAGACAGCCATACCCCCGAGCGTCGCGGAGACAGCCATACCCCCGAGCGTCGCGGAGACGCCAGAGCAACCAGATCTATTTCGACGCGTCGAAATAGATCAGCAGGGAGAGGGTCGCGGTTTAATGACTAATGAAATAGATGATATAATGAAAAAATATGGATGGTATCTCGGAGCAATAGCCAGTGATGAAATTCACAAGTTGAAGCCAGGAAGCAGAAAACGATATGGATTTATTATGAATTTGGACAATCACAAGCAAGCAGGGTCTCATTGGATCGCAGTATGGATAAGTCTAGATAAAGACAGGAGTGTTGAAGTCTATGACCCCTTAGCACTTTATGAACCTACTGAAGACTTTCAACAACAAATGAAACAACTAATGGACAAAAGCCACCCCAATAGTTATTTGTTAATGAAGGTCAATCAAGTAAAGCAACAATCAAACACCTCAGACACGTGCGGTTGGCATAGTATGAGATTTTTAATGGAGCGAGCGAAAGGCAACAGGTTTAAGTTTGCTACTGGCTACACAGACTTAAAAGAAGAAGAAGCAGAGAAATTAAAAGCACAGAATGGGTATCGGTTTGACACCTTTTTATGAGCATCGCTTTCATTCGCTACGCTCATTTTCGCTTGCTCATAAAAGAATAATATTTTTATAAAAAAGAAAAAGCGATATTTGTAAAACACACGAGAGTTTCGGTAGCAACGAGAGTGTGGCTTTACGAATATCATGGACTATAAGGGAGGAAGAAGTTCGGGTATTTACTATATCAACAGCAAAAACAGAATAACTGGCACAGATGGCGACTTTACGCACGAAGTCAATATGAAGGGGCTAGACAATCCCACACATTGTAAAATACTTCATATCTATGTGCCTAAGTCGTATTACTCCGTGGCATCACCATATAATACTTTTACTCTTAGCGAAGACGGGTATGAGGCTTTAATTACGATACCCGAGGGAAACTACACAATGAACAATTTAAAAAATAAGTTGTCGGAAGTACTGACGACAGAAAGTCCGAATGACTATACTTATGTTGTCTCAAGCAACAATACCAACATAGAACCAGAGGATGGTAAATTAACATTCAGTGTTTCAGAGAATAAGGGAATTCAACCGCGATTTATATTTGATAGTGATACCCGTATTCACGAGGTAATGGGGTTTGATAGAAATTCAACATATTTCTTCGCTACTGATTTTGTTAAATCGCCGAACGTAATTATTCTAACTGGTGAAAAGACTTTATACCTTCAATCGGACTTAGTTGGTGAAGGAGATAATCACGTGCTACAAGAAATATACACGGCGAATGAAATTCCATTTGGAGCCGTTATATACGACGGAAGTGGGTCGGAGTATGGTAAGAAATTATCAACTAGTTTAAATAATGTATATAGGTTTTAATATCTTACAGACGAAAACGATCAGGCTATAAATCTTAATCGGTTAGGTATGGTTATGACATTGTTGATTTACAGAGAGACTAATTATTTTAATTTATTTACATCATTCTTCAATCTTTTGAAACAGAGATAAATAATTATTTTGGAATTTTTTTTTCTATAAATATATTCAGGTGAATTAGTTAATAATCTCAACTGCGTATGCGTGCATGCAGGTATGTGTGCATGCAAGTATGCGTGCATGCTAAATTGACTAACGAAAAAGTAGGATAATTATCCTCCGACGTAATTGCTTGTATATGCGCACCACCAGTTCGGTCGCCGTAATTACCATACAATTCCAAACCACCAGTCGCACCTATTCCTTTTGTTGATCTACCTACGATTATCGGTTTCCCATACCAAGTTGAAATTTTATCCACGAAATCCTTATTCCCCGTTATTGTTTGGTTTCCTGTTAGTTTAACCACAGAAGTATCAAGAACAGAAACATCCACACCATCAACCAAATTAACATTGTTATGCTTTGCCCTCCCATATTTAATGTTCCCGTCATATTGAAAGCACCATCTAATCTTAGGTAGGGCGATGTTGTATTTCTCCATTGCCCTGTGCTATAAATAAGCAATTGATTGCTGTTGGGTGTGCCCGTTATGACTACATCCGTTAATTTATCTAATTCAAAGTCGCTTATATAACTTGAAGTTAATGTAGCAAATGAAGTATTGCCCAACCCATCTGTTTTTAATACTTGATTAGCCGTGCCGTCCGCTATTGGTAAATCGTATTCGTTATTAATTGACACATAACCAGTATCAGATATCAACAAAGAGGAGTTATTATTTCGCGACGATATTGTTATGTCGTCAGTGCTTGTATTGAGTTTGCTTCAATATGATCGCCATATAATACTCCATCAATTTCTAAATTCTCATCCACTATGCCAGAGCCATAAAAATGATATGTCCATGGATTGCCCAAATGGTTCATAATTTAATTCTATTATTTTATATTGTAGTATATATATTTAGTCTTAAAAAAATGAATATATTCGGCCGATCGCAAGAACAGCAGTCAATAGATACCAAGACAATCGCCGTTACTGCTACTCCTACATTAACCAGAAACATTCAAAATGCTTATGTTGGTCTTGATCTTAGGTCGTGGATGGAAAGTTCTACATTCACTACTCTTTGCACGGGCGGTTATGGTAGCAAAACAATATCTAATTTAGGATATGGTTATTTCATTAAAGTTGCTTTTCGCGGGTCTTTAAATTTGCCCGCCCCGTCTGGAATTGGAACCTTTCAGTTTTGGTTTCATAAAACGGACGGAACAAATGTTGATGACTTTTACAGCGAAGTGCTAAATTATACAACCGCCATTGAGTATAAGTCTTTTGATTGTATATGGCTAATTCAAAGATTTGGAGTCCAAATGAAAATGATATGGTTAATGACTTGTCCAAATCCCGCGGATACCACCAATAATACAACAATACGAATTTCTGGAAATACGACTAATGAGGTTTTATTGACATATGCGACAGATGCTCCAATAACATTGGAAGTATATTATAAAACGGCATCTGCGGATTATGTATCTTTTAAACCATCATATTTTAATATTGACGTGATGAGAGACATAGCACTAACCGCCGCTTACACATGAAACCTGTCATACATACCTTTTAGTGTCGTGAGTTTGCCCTCGTGCTGAGATAAGACATCGCGGAAAAACGTCTTATAATCTAACTTACCATATTTAAGAATAGGGCGTTGGTCTGGTGGTATGTGTGCGTATCTACTCTCGTGCCATTTCTTCATATCCTGCTGCATTATGGTGCGGTCTTCAACTTTCATATACAAGAAGTTAAACGGGTCTACTCCCACGCCGGGAGCGCCAGAAGAAGATCAGAGTGACAAGGAAGATCGGGAACAACAAGAGCAGCAAGAATGGGATGAGTTTTTACTGGTAGAACAACCATCTTCCATTTTTGGTACTTGGGGATTGCAAAAGGGAGGCAAAGGCAAAGAGGGAGGCAAGGGAGGCAAAGGCAAAGACAGTGTGATGCAGCCTCAGGAAGATACGCTTTTGATTGCCTCAGCCAGTGATAAAGTTGTCAAGAAGTGGTGCATCAAGCCCACAAGGCAATACTTTTACCAATTTCCTTCTGGCGCTAGCAAAGCTGAGAAGGAAAACATGATGATGGGGTACAGTCATAGCTGCTTCCACAGCACATGCTAAATTCTTGTGTATTTTGTTGCAGTGTCTTGCTGAAGTACATGGTCATCAACGATGCTGGCGCTTCCTATGGTTTTTTTGCTCTTTTGGATCAGCAGTTTTGGAACAGGAAGGCCATTACGGCACTTCTGCTAGTTCGGACGTACCCGAGCGAAAATGCGGTCACGGTTGTTTGTGCACGAAGTGCCGTAGCATGCAGCCAGTCACAAACAAGCAGGAAATAAATCACTGCGAAGGTTGCATATGTGATCGATGTGATCCACATGTGCCTGGTTGCAAATGTCCGCGAGTTGGCTGTAATCCCGGGAGGAATCAATTATTTTCAGCTACATTTTCTAATCCTGCTCCTAATCCTGCTCCTAATCCTGCTCCTAATCCTGCTCCTAATCCTGCTCCTAATCCTGCTCCTACTAGTAGTCCTGGGTCCAACCTTGGTATGCAAGCCATATGGCAGCCGGTTGGTGGGGGAGACAATCTGGCAGCTTTTCTCGCTCATACGCAGCAGCAAACAAGCTTATTTTTAGCTCATTCCCAGCAGCAGAGTACGTCTTTTATCAATTTCCTTGCATCGAAACACCACTAAAATGACCCTGGGTCATGCTTCCTTGTGCTAGCTGTGCGATAACATGTTGCTATGCACTCAGCCATATAGAAAAAGTTTGCTAATGCTATATGCATTATATTACTGAACATAAGTGCTTCAATTCTGTTTAAGTGTTAATAAAAAATCATTAATAACTATTAATTAGATGTTTTATATGAAAATATTACTTCGGTTGTAATTAAGCAATCACTACGACCTACGACCTACCGGCCCTTATAATATGTAACTGGATCATATTATACAAGAAGTTAAACGGGTCTTTTGATACTTTCAAATGTGCCGTTATTATTTCATAGCAACTATATCCGCTCTCGGGCGGATTCCGCTTTGCTTTAATCGGTGTTTTCTTTTCCCTAACTGGCGCAGGTTCCTCTTTTGCTTCTAAAGCTTGCATTTCTTTTTTCGCCAATTCTTCTCCTACGTTGGCCTTGATTTCAGTAATACCAGTTTCCTTCAAATCACTTTCTTTAAAAGGCGTAAATTCTTCTGGTTCGTCATTAAAAACTACCTTCTTCAATGTATCAACGGAGGGCAATACAACTTCAACATTATCACTCTGCGGGGGTTGTTCGGGTCGGTATTTTTCGTAAAATGCGACAATTTCAGGTTTGAGCGATTTGCTTGTTGGCAGTTTTATGTCGCTACTTAAATGAGTCTATTTTTCTATTTGACTTAGATAATCTCCTTTGGTTGATGGCATGTTATATATAAGCATAACAAAAAAAAATCCGTTTTTTATATTGTTTATTCATCATCGTCATCGTCGTCGTCGTCGTCGTCGTCAAAAGCCCATTCATTATCACCATAAATAACCTTCCATTGATTTTTACATTCTTCTAATGTTGGTAAATCTACGTATCTAACTCGCGCACCTGCTTCCATCGTTTTCTTCTTTTCTACCATATTTGGCATTAGTTTTCTAAGACTAGTCCAGAAACTAACCCGCGAAGTGTGCGGGTCATTTGCATTTGCTTTATACACATCATACAATTCTTCTTTTGAAACTTCTTCACCAAAACGAATTCCTGGAAATTGGTTTGTAATATATCCCAAGTTCAAGCAATCAAACCACCACTTTCTCGACTTTGAAAGAGATTTCACTTTTTGTTCTCGTAGCCCCTTTGTAATGATTGTTTCGCGGTCATTAAACTCGCTGAGGTCTCGTTCAAGGAGAAACTTTGCAAGTCGTTGCCTGTCAATAGATCTAATATCCGCAATCACTTTTCTCTTTTCGTCTGTTTTCATAAGTGCCAGTTCATCAGAAACTTCAAGGACGAGCCATCGTTGCTCAGTGGTTCCCGCTGGCACTACCCATTCTTCGTTTGAAGCAAGGACTAGAAATAACATATTTTCTAGTGTTAGATTTGGTAAATATTTTTGTTTAAGAGTGAGCGTGTTTGCTGATACAAGCTTCTTGATTGTTCCCGCTCGTTCTTTATCACCACCCCATACCATTTCGTCCATAAATACTACGATTGCTTTCGCGAGTTGCGCATTGAAATCGCCTAATATTTCTCTAACGTCGGACGGCTGGAAGTAATAATCGGCGCCTATTATGTCTTTGAATATTTCAAGAATAATCCCCTTACCTGCTCTTTCAGTGCTTGTCAAAACTAATGATAAGTGTAGTTTTTGCCACGGCTTTTGGTAAATGCTCGCAAACATATCAAGAACCTTTTTATATATGTCCTGCCTTCCCCCGCACCATCGGTTTAGGATATGTTGAAAGAATGCTTCATTTTTTTCATCTTCTGCCGTGAATGATTTCACGTCTCCTAATGTATCCGCTGGGATTTCAAAACCCTTAAACAAGTTATAAAACCCTTGTTTGTCGTTATCAAAGTATGCCTTGGGGTCAAAGATTACGTCATTTACTTCGTGTCTTCTCGGGTGTGTAGTCCATATTTTATACAAATCAACAACGTTCAATTTGGCGGGGTTTTTACCTAGCGCTATCCAGTCCTCCTTTGATAAGTTGGTTTTTACTCTTTTGTTTTTGAAGAATGATTCCATTGCTGATTCCGTCTTGTAGCGAAATACCTTCTTGCCTTTTGAATCAACATATTCTTCAATTATAGTCGGCTTTGCCAAGTTAGCAAAAGTGTATGATTCATTCATCCAGGCCAAAGCAGTGTCTATCAACTCTTTGAATTTTTCTATACTATTACATTCGCTGGCGAGTCGGCGCAGGTCATCAATCGTGTTGATATTACGGACGATCGGGGGCGATAATTCGTGAATTTTCATGCCTTTACCCTCGCAAGTGCTATCGTGGCAGTAGAAATACAGCCCGTCTCTTCTCCATACTACATAGCAATTGTCGCTTTTATTTTCTTCTCCGTTTATAATACATACTCGTGTCCCTATGGTTTTTAAAACAAACATTCTCTGCTTTATTTCAACAATTTCTACATTTGGTATTTTGCTGAGTATAATTTCGCGTATTTCATCCAACGTAATATGTTGATATCGTTTCAAAGTTGTATATTCGGGAATTTTGACATCGTAGAATGTATTGTCATCGGGGCGCATAATCAGATAATCGTCAATTTCCACATCTTGTAGCAGTTTCAAGGTGTTTGTTTTTGGGGTGTATGAATACGGAAGCAAAACGCGGTCGCTATCCTCTTTAATAAGAGAGTAGATAGTGCGGAAAGCCCTGTTTTTGTTATAGACTGAAATATAAAGTATGGTTCGCAACTCAATATTCTTGTCGGCTCGTTCAAACGTGAAGCAGATGTCGGGGTAATCTTTTTCAATCACCACTTCCACATACTTCCAAAACTCTTTTTGTGTTTCGCAGTTTTGAATACCAAGCCGTTATCGTAAGAAAAATGGCACGACATTTTACCATTCTTGCTCGCGTCCAAGTATTTGGCTTTTTTGGAATTATACTTCAAACCCATATTAGCAAATACGTTTTCCATAAGCGTGTTCCACCGCTCATACATTTTTTCTCGTGAGATTGATAATTCATCGCCGTCCATATCGGCAAACATGCGTTGGGGTTTGTTTTCCATTAATACTTCATAGTATTGCTTTTGGTCATCGGGCGTTTTTTCAATCAATTCAATGAAATCTTCTTGGCACGGCATAGTGGTAAATTGTTTATTTCCCCACTTGATAAGAACCGCATCAAGTGGTTTATCTCTCAGTGCTTCTTCTTGTTTCCAATACCATTGTCCATTGGTCAGTGTCGGTGCGGTCATGTTATATAGTCGCTCGGATTTTTTTATAAAAATAAATTAATTATTCTATGTATCCGTATATCCATGTATATCATTGTCCTTAATAGGTAATTATAATTTTTTATATATCGTTATGACAAAAAAAACAACTTGTTTCTTTTCTTACTTATTTAAGCACCCGCATTGGATAAATCCTTTGAATTTTCCGCAAAGTTCGCAATGCTTCAATCTATTTATTAAGCAGGCTTTGTGATAATACTTGTCCCTATTTGGATATTTTTCTACAATCTTTTTTGGAATTGCCCTGTTGCTGTTACAATAACAACAAAATTTAATATTTGGATTGTCAAGAGTGCGGATGAGCAATGACAAGTCTTCGTTCATTTTATCATTCTTAAATCGCTTGATACATTCAGAGCCCAGCACCATTTCGCTCCCGTTTTTTACGTTTTTAATGATGTAATTCTTTGTAATCTCGTGTGAGTAACAACAATATTGTTCTTCCCCTTTTTCTATACTTTCCATAAGTTTCCAGTCGTTCGTGTTCCACTTTCCATCGGGTGATAGAAACGAAACGGCATTGATTAGATTTAGAAATAACTTCCATTCACGTAATCCAAATGGAGTTGTAAGTCTTCATACGTCCAATACGATCGGCGGTGAGAGGTGTCCATGGATTATATAATAGTGTATATATTTTTATATATAAAATAAATTATACATTGTTTAACATACTATTACGAAAAGCCCTTAATTCAAGCAATTCTGCTTTTTGTTTTTCGTATTTCTCCTTCCGCAATAATTTTATTCTCTCTTGGTTCTTATAATAGTATGCCTTCGCATTTTCCCTATTCTTATCAGGATGAGCCTTCAAAAATGCTTTCGCCCTTTCCTTTCTCCGTTGAACGATTGCTTCCTTGGTGAATTGAGGTGTCCTCGGCATTATGTTTCTTATACATATAATTATATTATTTTAATTATTTTAAATAGAAAATCCACCCGCGCTGATAACGCGAAATCGCCGCTGTGGCGACTTGGACGGCTGAGAGTGGTATTAAGCAACCGAGAGAGACAAATTCGTCTTAGTATTAATGAAGGCCGAGGTGGCCGAGTCCGACCCCCCCGCGCCAGAAATTATATAAGTGTATAGTAGAGAGTATCCCCACACCTTGGAAAATTTTGAAAAAGTTAATAAAAGGTTGGACAGGTTGGACAATATAAAAAATGTGTAATACGAAGAAGAATTATATAATAAATATTGAAATTTAATAAGGAAAAAGTGTCCAACCCTTAAAAAACCGACTTGGCCGTGGCCGACCATGGGGTTGGACAGCAATAGGAGAAGGTATTATCACTCACCCTGCTCTTGTATTCATCCTCTCGCTTGCTCATTGAATTACATATTAAGTATTAAACACATACTATGTATAGTATAAAGTATGAGTTATACCATAGAATAACTAAAGATTTTTCTAAATGCACCCGATCCCCGACAGCAACGATACAGGGAAAGATATCAAATGAAACACAAGGAGAAGATTAAAGAACAGCGAAAAAAATACAGGGAAAATAACAAGGAGAAAATTAGAGAGCATCAAAGGAAATACAGAGAAGCAAATAAAGATAAGATAGATAAACAACGAAGGGAATACTACGAGCAAAATAGGGATAAGATCCAAGATTACCAAAAGAAATACAGAGACACTAAATAAGGAAATATTAGATAAATACAAAGAAGAATATCTCAAGCAGAAAGAGGAAGAGGCAGAGAAGCAGAAAGAGGAACAGATGGAGAAAATGACGGAGGAGCAGAGAGAGGAGCAGAGAGTGAGAGGGAATCTAATATTGAGTTTTGAAGACGCCTTCAATTTTGATCACATTAGCAGAACAATATCGTTATGGCCACCAATTTTGGTCAAAAAAGGAAATTCTAGAAATTCTATTTCCGCGAATATCACCATGCGCCACTTCGCCAAAAAAGCGAAGTTTTGGCGCAACCAAATATTTCGCAGTAAGGTGTTTTTGGCGCAACAAGTATGGCAGAAGATGCAATTTTAAATAGACTTAAAACCAAAAACGAATGGATTGAAATATTTTTTTTTGTATGTTTTATGTGTATCCCCCCAACCCCCCCGCCACTCACTTCGTGAGTGTCCGCCCCCCCTTCCCCCCATTTGGGGTGTGATCATTTATGTATTCGCGACTTGTCCAACCGCAAAGTATTAAACAAGCCTTAAAAACATAAAAAACTAACATTTGACATATAGGAAACATACATAGAAAACAAAAAAGTGTCAAATGTCTAACATAAGTTTTTCTAACTGAGCACATTAAGAGAGATTTGACGAAAAGACACATAAACCATATACACGCAGTTTATATATATTTTTATGAAATAAAAATATGGTTTATGTGTCTTTTTGTCAAAATCTCTCTTAATGTGCTCAGTTAGAAAAACTTATGTTAGACATTTGATATTTTTTTGTTTTCTATGTATGTTTTCTATATGTCAAATGTTAGTTTTTTATGTTTTTAAGGCTTGTTTAATACTTTGCGGTTGGACAAGTCGCGAATACATAAATGATCATATGTATATAAAGTACATGTGTGTATTTATGTATGTATGTATGTATGTACGTATGTATGTATGTATGTATGTATGTATATACATATATATATATATATATATATATCACACACACACACACACCTTTTTTTCAGGAATCAGACGCCATGAGCAAAGAATACAGCGTATAACCATATTGGTTGACTTGGCCCGTGCCGTCCAGATGAAAATTACGTTTGCTCATATTCTGACGAAGGTACTTTTCTTGCCACGCAGCCATCCACATAGACCTGAAGCTTACGCTTGGCATTTGTACATGTAAGCTTTTGTCTGTTATCATCTGTCTTGGCACAGCTGCACTCTGCTTTCCTGATGTGATGTGAGTTCACAGTCTGTGTAAGAAATTTGCTTGCTGCAGTGAAATCATCTTTGTCTAGTTGTAGCAAAGAAGTTTCAATTCTCACAAAGTCCCTGAACATGTCTGCGGATGGGAAGAACGCCCTGCAGTGGATGTGCTCTGGATTCCAAGGATGAAAAGGTCTAGGTGGTTTGCCTGCATACATACATGCGTACATACATACATACATACATACAGAATACATACATACATACATACATACATACATACGTACGTACATACGTACTTACGTACTTACATACATGCATACATACATACATACATACATACATACATACATACATACATACATACATACACACACACATACATACATACATACATACATACATACATACATACATACATACTACCACGTACTCGAAAGAGTTCATGATGATCAGATACAAGTGCTTCCTTTATAGTCGACATTTCCACTCCTCCTTGCAGACATTCAGTTATCTACATGATTGAGATATATTATTTATATAGTACGCAAAGACATATTACATTCATACCCATTCCCTCATGCGAGGAGTAAGTTTGAGGAATTTTGTAATCTGCTGCGAGTTGCTTGCATCGATCAGAATGTTCTCCGTACACTTCGACTTTGATGTGACGCTGGTGAGTTTTTTCAAGCAGCTGCCTCCGCGATCGCACTCACGCACAGACACATCAGTTCCTATAATTATTGAAAAATGTAATAATTATATACATATGTTACATAACATACATACATACATACATACATACATACATATGTACATACATACATACATACATACATACCTACATACCTAAATACATACATACATACATACATACATGCATGCATACATACATACATATACACACATACATACATATGTACATATATACATACACACATAACATACACAACATACATAACATACATACATACATACACATACATACATACATATATGCATACATACATACATACATACATACATGCATGCATGCATGCATGCATGGATGTGTGCATACATACATGTATACATACCTACATACTTACATACTTACATACATACTTACATACATACATACATGCATACATACATACATGCATACATACATACTTACATACTTACATACAATACATACATGCATGTATGCAGTCATACATACATACATACATACATACATCTGAGCTTCTCCTGCATTACATCTGAGCTGCTCCTGCAGTGTGGGAAATGTATTTTTTTCCTTAAAAGTTTTGGTGGGAATCCCCAATTATATGTGACTGACCGGCCGAGGTAGCGAAGAAAAAGAGGAATCTGGAAACCTCCCCCTTGATTTTCTTTGAACGGTTTTCACCCCCCACTTTTTTTGGTACCGGATGGCGTAACTGACGCAGTCCGGTGCAGCTAGCAGCCGCAAAAACACATGAATTCTTTGCAACAACATTTTGTAGCACTCCCCGTGAACTAGGTGCCCCTTTATGCCGGCCCACCCGATGTATAATCTAGATAATGTCA
>WBZZ01001376.1:147500-150000 GCA_019918135.1 Paulinella micropora
CAATCTTGCGCCTCTTGGCGGTCCCCGCCGCGCCCCCCCGTCTTGCACGGGCGGGGAGTGCCGCGGGGGCGGAGGGCGCCCGTGCAATACTGCGCGCCAGCCCGTCCGCCGCCCGGACGACGCGCGAGAAGGGGTGCAGGTGAGCGACGAGGCCGAGCGCTATGGGGTCATTTCTGGCCAAGTCCTCGTCGGGGACCATGGTATAGGACAGCTGCAGCCCCATGCTCAGCAGCCCGTCCAAGTGGCTGAAGCGCTCCGTCGCGCTAGCCAGCGCTGTCATCAGCAGGGCCAGGTCATCTAGCAGCGCACACACCCCCCAGCACCCTTTGACGACGGACACCTCGTATGTTTCCAGCCTGGACGCTAAAGCGCGCAGCTTGGTGACCGTCGAGTCGGGGCCGGCGCCTTGTTCCGAGTCCTGGCCGCGGCACCAGTGCAAAAAATCCTCTCTGCCGAGCAGGCTTCTAAGCAGCGGCGCGGTCTGTCTAGCCCACGGCCTGGCCCCCAGGGTGTCGTCGTCGTCCCGGCGGATTTCTTGCTCGAGGCTGTCTAGGTCCACGCCCAGCTCTGGCAAGGGCGCGTCGTCTGCGCGCGCCCCTTCCGCGACGAACTCGATGGGCATTTCTACTTCCCTCTCCGCGGCGCTTTCTTACACCACACACAAGGCTGAACAAAAACAACAACAACAAACGTATTATTATTATTATTATTATTGTTATTATTATGGACACCGTGATAGCTCAGTAGTCAAGTTCTACCATCTGGGCCCTGTCGCCAGTTCGATTCCCGTCGGTGCCACCAGTATTTTCATTGAACATACCGGTTCGTCTGGACCAGTATTTTCATTGAACATACCGGTCCGTCTGGAAGTGTTGGAACTGCCCTTGCGGGGGTGTCATTAGAGCCTATCGTCAATTCTTCGTACTCCCCTCACGGGTGAGACGATGGAGGCGCATGTGCAGAAATGCATCAGCCATTGACAGAGAAGCACTATTGTTATTATTATTATTCTTATTATTATTATACTATACTATAGTACACTATACTATACTATACTATACTATACTATACTATACTACACTACACTATACTATACTATATTATACTATACTATACTATACTATACTATACTATAATATTACTATTACTATTACTATTACTATACTATACTATACTATACTATACTATTACTATACTATACTATACTATACTATACTATACTATACTATACTATACTATACTATACTATACGATACGATACTATACGATACTATACTATACTATACTATACTATACTATACTATACTATACTGTACTATACTGTACTATACTGTACTATACTGTACTATACTATACTATACTATACTATCTTATATTATACTATACTATACTATACTATACTATACTATACTATACTATCCTATACTATCCTATACTATCCTATACTATACTATACTATACTATACTATCCTATACTATCCTATACTATCCTATACTATACTATACTATACTATACTATACTATACTGTACTATACTTCCTATACTACCTATACTATCCTATACTATACTATACTATACTATACTATACTATACTATACTATACTATACTGTACTGTAGTATACTATACTAATACTATAGTATAATATACTATACTGTACTATACTATACTATACTATACTATACTATACTATACTATACTATACTATACTATAACGTATTATATTTGATTATATTAGCCTGTACTATAATAAAATATGTTATACTACACTATACTATACTGTACTATATTATACTATACAATACTATACTATACTACACTACACTGCATAACACTATACAATACTATACTATACTATAATATAATGTACTTGAACGTACGATACACATTATACAATACTATACTGTACTGTACAATACTAATACTATACAATACTGTACTATAGTATACTATACTAAAGTATACTATACTATACTATGTGACTCTCTTATCCATTCCCCCCCCCCCCCCTAAAGTTGATATTTGCAGTTCGATGAAGACGCAACAGACACACCGAATCCTTGAATCGCCAGGCGACACGTCTGAGACAGGAACGACACAAGCACATGAGATACCCCGGTTGAGTAGGAATACATTGGCAAGAAACACCACGTCTTCATCGTCTTCAGCCTCGGTCCCTGTCTTTCCAGCGCTGTGTCTGCGTTTGTAATAACAATCACTACAAAACCGAGTTTTGTCCATAATAACACCACGAGTGGATGCATGCAATGTGAACGCAGGTGAAACCCCACTTCGTGTGGAACATGTTTCATGGAGACACCACGTCTTCATCGTCTTCAGCCTCGGTCCCTGTCTTTCCAGCGCTGTGTCTGCATTTGTAACAACACTACAAAACCTAGTTTTGTCCATAATAACACCACGTTTGGATGCATGCAATGTGTACGCAGATACCTCCTGGAATAAACACTACTGCATACCGCGAGCCTGCACTGGTCCTTAT
>WBZZ01001376.1:155000-180243 GCA_019918135.1 Paulinella micropora
TACATAACGTACATATGTGCGTAAATAAGTATGTACGTACGCACGTATGTACGTACGCACGCATGTATGTACATATATACATACGTACGTACATACATACACACACATACATACATACATACATACATGCATACATGCATACATGCATACATGCATACATACATACATACATACATACACATACATACACATACATACATACATATACACA
Organism: Paulinella micropora; assembly: GCA_019918135.1. Taxonomy (NCBI): domain Eukaryota; phylum Cercozoa; class Imbricatea; order Euglyphida; family Paulinellidae; genus Paulinella; species Paulinella micropora. The sequence goes on from WBZZ01001376.1 coordinate 155,212, forward strand.
TGCATACATACATACATACATACATATGTGCATTCATACATGAATAACATACATAAATAACATACATAACATACATGCATAACATACATACATAAATACGATACATACGATAACATACATACACACATACATGAAAACATACAAACATACAATGTACATACAAAGTACATACATACATACATACATACATACATGCATGCATACATACATACATACATACATGTACTTACATACATACATACATACATACATGCATACATACATACATACATACATACATATGTACATACATACAATGTACATACAATGTACATACATACATACACACATACATACATACATGTACTTACATACATACGTACATACATACATGCATGCATGCATGCATGCATGCATACATACATACATACATGCATACATACATACATGCATGCATGTATACATACATACATACATACATACATACAGACAGACAGACAGACAGACAGACAGACACAGACAGACACAGACAGACAGACAGACAGACAAACAGCAGACAGACAGACAGACATACATACATACATACATACATACATACATACATACATACATACATACATACATACTATTATTACATACATACATACATACATACATACATACATACAAGTCTCATACATACACACACACACATACATACACACACACACACAGAGAGACAGACAGACATACATATATACATACATGCATACATGAGTACTTACATGCATACATTGTACATGCTTGTAGTTAAACTTTGTACACTTAACAACATTCGAATGCATGCAAGCACGTTCACGCACATTTCAAGAGCATTGCAACAGCACCTATGCGTGTTTCGGGAAAGTATCTATAAAAGCTACGGATTGTTTTTATGCAAAAACCCAGAGAAAAGCAATGGTTGCAGGGTACTTTGGTGCATGACTAAAATGCTTACGAGGGAACTGGTTCAGCGAACCTGTTCTCCAGTCTGAACAGCTAGCAATTGACGCTATACAAGCAACTGAACAACCCACACAACGTTTGGGCGGAGTTGGTATTTTCTGATGACCACGGGGATTTTTGCTAGTAGTACTAGTAAGATAGGATGGCAGCCCCCTTGTCGAGGACTATGATCCTACAGACACACCAGAAGCAAGACCTCTGGTTAGTCTTTGAAAATGTCTATAAAATCTCCTGAGAAACAACCTCATACTAGCATCAACAGAATATAACGAATTCAGACATTTAGAGTGCAAAAGATGTATCCATTGATCTAAAGAAATCAACCTATTCCATGAAATACAAGAACCAAAACATTGAATTTGTAAAGTAAATAAAGTAGAAAAACAAGGAATACAATCTTGAAAGACATGAGTTTCGTGATGAATCTTATTATGACAAATATCACAGATCGCATTAACAGGGGAACCAAAACCACGATTAGATAGTCCAAACCTCAAACAACCCGCCCTTGCTAAAGAAATTAATCTCCTTCCCCCCTCATAATTACGACCTTTTAAATAAAACTCCATTTCTAAATTCGTTTTCACACGCTTATAAATAGACAGAGGGGACACGTAATTTCTCTCTCCAATCTTTCTGTTCACAATCATGAATAATTTTTTTTTACCTTGACTTAGAAGAGTTCTTAATAAAAGCCAGAGAAACCTGAATTGCAATACAAGGTAACAACCTCTTAATATCTCTAAATACTCTTGTAACCCAATTATTACACTCATGACTAATCGCATTAAAACAACTAATCTTAAACATGCGGACTAACAAACAATCTTCTGGCATTGACAATAAAGACTGTAAGAAAACCAATCTTCTATAATCACCTCGCCCAACCGATGACCACAAACCCAGCTCACCCTGACAAGCAGACTAGGAAAATCTCTAGGGACACGCAACACTTTTCTCGCTACACCATGATTGAATGTATCACCCTCCTTCGAGCAAACTTCAGGATGCCAAAACTCACTTCCCCAGTCCATAGATTGATACACAGACCCAGAAATTAATTGCATGGCAATTTTAGGTGTAATACCTCTTCTAACCCCCATGGCTAACACCATGTTCAAATTCTGCTTAGCTTTCTGTATCCTATCTTCTTTCATAATCTTCCAGGACAAATCACTCTCAAATATCACTCCCAAATACTTGTATGAGGTAGCTACTGCCACCTTCACCCCTAATAAATTCCAAATACTATCCTGACCTTCACCCTTACTAAACACCACAACATTAGACTTATCCTGATTGTATTCCCCATTATTAGAACGAGCCCATTCCCCACACAAATCCAATTGCTTTTGTAAGTTTGACGGGGAATTCGCTAACAATACTATGTCATCAATATACAATAGACAAAAAATACGCAAGGGAGAAATCAAATTACTATCTGAACTGTTAGCTCCAACCTAGAATAGTAGATGATACGCAAAATCTCGTCATGAATTTTCGCAAATTCCTGACTTCGTTTTGTGTGTTTTGGCGCTCTCCTATTAATCTCCCGCACAATCAATACAAGAGCACAAAACACCCCAAAGAGCCCCCTACAGAGCACGCAAGAAAAACATATATTACACAATAAGAAACTATTTAATATAACATATACTGAATGGACGACATTCACCAACTTAGAAAACAGAAGAGAAACGAATACTTAAAAGAAAGAAGGAAGAATAAATATACATGTGTCTGTGGTAAAACAATAGGTATATATAGTAAATACACACACGAGAAAAATCAATCTCATAGAGACTTCTTCGCAGAAAAGCAAGATGTTATAATAAATGGTTATCCTTGCACTATGATAATTAGAAGAAATGACGATATAGAAAGATATTATAAAAAAATAAATAATAATTAATTTTATTTTAAACAAATTATATTTTTAAAGATATAAATGACGACTACAAGAGTTGTAGGTGTTTCATTTGAAGGGCGACAGGATAATATTGCATATCTACGAAGAAGTAATGAAAGAGTTTTCATTAAACACGAGCCAGAAAATAAGTTTGATAAAAATGCGATAAGGGTTGAAACTGAAAGAGGTAAGCAGTTGGGGTATATTAATAAAAATTTAGCACCATTATAAAAATTGAAGGAAGACAAAGAGTATATTATTCAACTTATGGAGGGAGAGATGGAAAACATTATGGACTAGAAATTACTATCCCCTAATAATTATTAATTTAAATTAAAGATTATTTTTTTCTACATATGTATAACATGGGTAGAAAACCATTATACAAGACGCAAGAAGAAAAAAAGGAAGCAATGCGAAAAAGAGCAAGAGAGTTTATTAAAAAAGACACAGAAAGACACAAGCAGAAGTCCATGGAATATTATAATCAAAATGAAACCGCGATAGCAGAAAAAAGAGAGAAAAAAAGGGAAGAGGTAAAGCAGGCTTTGCTTAAATTAAAAAGAATGGAGGATGCATTAAAATGAATTTCTATTTAAGGATAATATATTATTAGTTATAAATATAACAGATAATTATTTAATATTTTTCTCAATATTTTATATTCCCAACAATATAAAATCATATGCCACCACCATTACCACCAAGACCAACAAAGAAAAATGTAGAACTCTTAAAGTCAAAGGCGAATTTAAGGGAAACTAAGACACGGGAGACTAAACAGAGGGAATATAAGGTTGTTGAACTAAGACCGATAAAGAACAGAGGGATAAACGACTATACGTATCCATTCAGAGAACTTGATATTAACTTCTATGATATGGATGCGATTGAATTAACAATTATGAGAGCGGTAAAGGATGCAAAAAGTAAAGGTATGACAGGAGAAGCAAGCATACATGTTAAGTTTGGTTATATAACAGATGCTGATGATAGTAAGTTTTTCAAATGGAAAACTTTCAATGCGGTTAAGTTGAAAGATATAGACGATTTATTTCGTGCTATATATTTATATAATGAAGAAAACCTTGAAGCCAGCGCTAACGGATATGACCGAATTATTCAATACATGAATGTTGAAATTATCCAAGAGGACGGGGGCGGATGTAATGAAACGGGAAGTGATAAGAAACATAAAACAACAGAAGGAATTCATATTAACCCACGAAGCAAAGATAATAACTGCTTCTTCTATGTCTTCAAGGATACATTGAATTTACCAATAAAAGGAAAATCAAAACTGAATAAAAAAGTACGTAATGATATCAGAAAAGAGTTTAATCTTGAACCCAATTCATACATACCCTTTTCAGTTGGATTTGAAATATTAAAAAAATATTGTATTGAAGGAAAATATTTTGAAATGACAGACTCATCTTCAAAACAAACATTTAAAAACTTTATAGACCCATTAATTACTGCGGATGTGCTTTGTTATTTAGCAAAAGGACATTACTTTGGTTTTGTAAAAAGAAACAAAAATAAGTGTCCTTATTGTTTCACTGAATATTATAATAAACACACTTGCAATAATAAAAGGGTTTCATATGCGAAAGCAAAACTCAGACAAAAAGATAAACAGGTAAGGTCATTATTAACTTCCTTCAAAGAAATGAAATACCAAAATCAGGATGAGATATTTCATTATGATTTTGAAACATTTACATGCACATATGAATTACATACTCCTTATATCGGTGGCTACACAATCGCTGATATCGTGTTTAAATATGTAGCGGGTGATAATTGTATATCCAAACTTCTTGATATAATCCTTGAATATGCTGAAAAATTAAAGGAGCGAAATCCTAAGGCTACATTATATGTTAATGCCTTTAATGGTAGTAAATTTGACCACTACTTCTTTCAAAATGAATTTATCAAAAGAAAGATAAAAATCATACCATTAATAAATAATGGTGCTATTATTTCAATGGAATACAAGAACATTAAATTCTGGGATATGTGTAAGCACACAGAGGGAAGCCTAAAAAAGAACCTTGAAACATTAGGATGTAATGTATTAAAGGGCGACTTTGACCATAGCAAAGGGAAAAGGTGGGAAGAGATGGATGAGGAAACGAAAAAAGAATGTTTGACATACTTAGAGAAAGATGTTATGGGGCTTAAAGAACTTCATGACACACTAACACACTAAATAAGCAGACATTTGATGAACATAAAACAAACCTAACCGCTTTCATCTCTACTTCTTCATTAACATTCAATCTATGGAAAAAGAAGATAGAAGGAAAGTATATGATACAACTACCTAATTTAAAACAGGAGAAGGATTTTAGAAGAGCGGTATATGGTGCTAGAACTTACCCAAGCAAAAGAAGATTTATCTCTAAGCAATATGAAAAATATAAAAGAGGTGAAATAAGTTTTGATGAGATTGTTGATTATCTTATTGATGCTGATGTCGTCTCACTATATCCAATGGCTATGTTAGAATTATTTATGACGGGTGAAATCAAGGAGTGCGAAGGCGAAATGAAAGGAAAAATGGGGATATATAATGTTGATGGTGATTATGTATGCCCTAAAACTTTACTTCATCCGCGAGTGCCATACAGAGATAGCAAAGGTTGTTTGAAGTGGGAGTTAAGAGACATGAAAGACCAATGGCTTACATCTATTGATATTGAAGATATGATTGAACTTGGATATCAAGTCAAAATCAATCGGGGCTATTACACGGAAGAAGAAGAACCAGTATTCAAAGATTATATATTGGACTTATTCAAGAAAAAACAAAACTCAAAGAAAGGCACTCCACAATATTTATTAGCGAAGTTGTTTATGAATGCTTTATACTGCAAACCATCCAGAGACCAATAAACACTATGAGCAAATATATATCTAAAAATCATGAGTATTGGAAATTCTGGGCTAAGCATGTTATAACAGATATTGAAAAATTCAATGACGAACTTTGGCTTATATCAGGTATTCCACGAGATGAATATGAAAAAGAAGAAAAATTACAAAGCCCACACATTACGGAGCCTTCATATTAGCATACAGCAGACGAATTATGTATAAGTATATAACTGAAGCAAACCCAGACAACGACCCTGACAGAGACTATTATTATACAGATACAGACAGCATTCAATCACATGTGAATAACATTGAAAGAATAAAAAAGTTTGGGGATAAAACAATCGGCGGAATGGATGACGACCTCGGGAAGAATTGTAAAATAATTAGGGGTATATGGATAGCGTCAAAATTATATATGTTAGAGTATGTAAAGAGGGATGATAAAGAAACACACTTCCAGAGGTAAAGGCTTAGACTTAAAGAAATTAAATCCCGCTTCATAATATTATGAGTTAATGGACAAGGGTGAAAGCCTAACAAACACAAGAGACTTCATCAATGAAGAAGATACACACAAGTAGAAACAGCAAACAACAACACATTGAACACTTTAGAATATAACACCAAAAGAATGTTGTAAAAGTTGTTAATAAATCACGATGGCGTGGGCGAGACTTCTACACAGATAATGATAGTATTCCTTACGGATATCAAATGATATTTTAGAATTGCGCTCTCGTTTCACTCCCGCTTGTTCTAAAACATCGATGTTTATCAACAAACGAGAATGAGCGAAGCGAATGAAAGTGCAGTTGATAAATATCAATTAATTAATTTTTTCCATAAATTTTTTTACCACTCTATATAGACCAATGACCACCCTCACCAGACTATGTGAGAAGTTTGAGAAACTCTCTATTGAAAATAAAAAAGAAACACTTTCTCTTACCGATGTTAAAAAGATAATTACTGACGAAATCCAAATGATTGAAAATGCACGGGCAGGCAAGCCAAAGGATATTTTTCCATTCGGTAAGTATAAAGGTAAGAAAATTCAAGATGTTGCTACCATTGACAAACCATATCTAGAATGGGTTATGAAACAGCCGTGGTTTGAAAAATTTACAGACATTAAAAGTGAAGTAAAAAAATACATATAATTGATATTCGTAAATCTACACTCCAATCTCAAACTTGTTTGAGATACCCCGCTCCCGTGTGTTTTACGAACATCGTTTTCTTTTAATTATTTTTATTTAAAATTTTTATTGATGTTTTAGAATATAGCGAGAAATCTTGTGATTAGCAAGATAGAAGCGTAATTCTAAAATATCTTTATATTCCAATGACCGACCTAAGCACCAAACAGGACTACTTGAGTGAAACTGAAAAATGGAGCCTTGACAGCGAAATTAAGAAACCTTCAATTAAATGGACTAAACCCAACATTGTTTCTTTCTATGAGCAATATAAACCACGTGATGACAATGTAAAAGTAGTTATTCCGTTGGAAAATGTGTTGGTTGAAGAGCAGAGCACACCTTTTAAGACAACTGATTTAAAAGAGACTGGAATTACAGAAATAAAAGCTAATGTAGGCGAAGAGATAACAAAGAAAGAAGATGAAACCGATATTTTTCTTCAATTTGGTAAGTATAAAAAAATGAAAATTGAAGATGTCGCTAAGATTAACAAACCATACCTTGAATATTTAATTCAAGACCCTTATTTTAATAACAAAGATGCGGTAAAAAAATATCTCTGATATTTGAAAATCCACGCTTATTATTTTTTTTCACATCAATGGTCTTCAATAAAATTAACGATAACACTTACATTTCCTCCATTATTAGCAGTCGCGACAGACTTTTGTAAAAATGTTAGATTTTCACCAGGAGAGAGTTGTATGTCGTAAGTTCGCAGGTCAATAAGTTGGCTAGAAGTAGCATTAACATAAAGTTTAAGAATTACGTCTGTTATAACAGCACCACCGAGGGCAGTCGCACTAACGTCCTTTGACACGATTGAAGTTGCGGCATCAATATCAACAAAGTTCTCCGCCGTAAGTGTTCCAGTTGTTTTCACAATTCGCACTATATTAACTTTTGTGTCTTCGTTTGATATGCTAACGAGAGATGGATAAACGATTGAATAATTTGTTGCTGCACCATTAAAAAGTGATTTATTTTTTATGCTAAGAATCGGGCTTTCAGTGGTGCTCGCCTTTTCATCTCCTTCCGCTTCATTTGATATGCTTGAATTAATAGTGTTGGAGCCCTCAATAAACATACTACAACTTGCTGTTTTCAATGTTTGTATTCCTACATCATTATCATTTTTCATACGAGCAACAAATGGGAGAGTTGTATTCCGCAGACTGACACCTGTGTTGGCGTTAGCATACTTAATCATATGGACTTGCTGGAATTCGCCAGTGTTTGGGTTCTCAATTGAAAACTTAATAGCACCAAAACCCAAATATTGAAATTGAATTTGAAATACATTTCCCTTACTCCAATCCAAGAGTGGCATATCTTTGGTTCCATCGCACGGGTCATTCCAGGTTGCTTGTTGAATATATGAAACAACACCCCCTTTCGCATGTGCTATACAGAAACCCGATATACCATCCCTATAAAAGTAGTATCCATTTTGCAAATTATTATCACCAATACCTATAAATGATATATATTCATTAGTTTCATTAGTAGCCCATAAAGCAGTGAAGCGGGTTAAAACTCCCATACCTGTTCTGTATTTTCTTTTTCTTTTGCTTTCCATAATGGCATTAGAAGTAATATCTGCGGTTGTTTTTAATTCCGCCATATTATTCAAAAATGACACACTTGATTTTGTTTCTGTTTTCGTCCATACCAGTGTATTAATGGTGTATGGAAAGATTTCCTGTAAAACTGGTGTTAATGAACTTGTTAGGCTTTCGCCAAAGGCAGTTTTCATATTTTGTCCACCTACGTATCCATCATATCCGACTTTGACATTTACGAAGTCTCCGCCTGGATTTTGTGCGATTAAATTTCTCTGGTGAGACATTCGTGATCTTTTGCTTTCGTCTTCGACTTTCGCAAAATTCACAAATGTCGATTACCTATATTATTAACATTAAAAAATATTTTATTAAGCATCGATGTTTGTAAAACACACGAAAGCGAAGCGAAAGTGTGAATTTACAAATATCTATGAGATTGTAATCACATTTGCCTTAACCTGTACCTCCCGCTGAGTAATGGCCACGGTGTAATGGTTGTAGGCGGCATTTGTTGTGGTCGCAATAAACTCCCATCGTCGCTCAGTATCAAGACTTAAACCGCTGATTTCATTTTGGTCTTTGCTCCATAGCGGGCGGAATTATCCCAAGCATCAACCTAGAACCAATTGTATTTATACACATCGTTATTCAACAAGGCCGAACCCTCAGCCTTTGGCTTCAAATACATATAGTCTTCTTCGCTCGCAGTGTCAATGTTGAATTCTTGCTGGCGGGAACCATCCAGAGTAGTGTAAAAATTGACAACCTTAGTAGCGCCACGATTATCGTTGTCATAGGCTGTGTTCTTTCTTTCTTCTGTGTTAAAAACAGAGTGATAAATCTTCTTCAAACGGCGACCGTGGCCTCTGTCAAATCGCATAATAATGTTTTGGCTTGTGCTTGCTTGTGTAGTATTCTTATAAACATAGGGATGATCAATATTGAAGTTCATGCCTTCGGGGCTAGCAATCTTCTGCTGGATTGATTGAATGACATCAGGGTTCGTTTCAACCGCAAGAAACAAGGCAAGATTGGTGACATCAGCAGATACAGCCATAGGCATGGTAGCATTTGCTGCGGCAAGATAAGCAGTGCTAATACAAGTAGCCGCACCATTCGTCACCGTATAACCGGTTCTGTCAGTAGCACCCCACACAATCCGCATAGTCAAAATTTCTGGAAACATAATAGTCTTATCAAGTGCGAAAATAGTGTTAATAATCATACCCAAAGGAATTTTAACATTTATGGCCAAAGCGGCATTCGCTCCACTTCCCACAAGATACTTCGCCTCGTTGTAATTAACATTTACGGCGGATAGTGCTCCAACTCCAGTCGTTAGAGCAGCATCATGATGACGACGAGCAGAAATCACGGGCTCACGAAATAGACCCTGAGTAGAGGCGGCAACATCGTTAGCACCATCAGTCGCCGCACGAAAGGCAGTTCTAGTTCCTTCAACAGCACTAATGTTAATCAAGCCGTTAGCATTACACTTTTGGAGCATACACCCCCAACCACTAGCATCGCCTTGGTTAGGAAGGTCTAGGAAATCCTTCAAGCTCATTTCTGGTTTCCACAGCATCTTAGTTACCATTCTGAGATGGTCAAGGTCGCACAGATAAACACCGCTACGGTGAGAATTGAAACTTCTTTGCTACAACTAGACAAAGATGATTTCACTGCAGCAAGCAAATTTCTTACACAGACTGTGAACTCACATCACATCAGGAAAGCAGAGTGCAGCTGTGCCAAGACAGATGATAACAGACAAAAGCTTACATGTACAAATGCCAAGTGTAAGCTTCAGGTCTATGTGGATGGCTGCGTGGCAAGAAAAGTACCTTCGTCAGAATATGAGCAAACGTAATTTTCATCTGGACGGCACGGGCCAAGTCAACCAATATGGTTATACGCTGTATTCTTTGCTCATGGCGTCTGATTCCTGAAAAAAAGGTGTGTTTGTGTGTGATATATATATATATATATATGACCATTTGTATGTATAAGGGTTGTCTATCCGCAAAGTATGAAAAAAGCCGTTAGAATGTGTAAATCCTTCAACGGATACAACGAAAAAAGTGTCCAACCCTTATGAAAACTATCAAATGTTTTCTAAAAATCAACAAACTAAGCACATTTAGAAAGAATTAAGACATATTAAGCACATAGTCCATATTTTTACTACATAAAAATATATATAAACAAAGTTTATATGGACTATGTGCTTAATATGTCTTAATTCTTTCTAAATGTGCTTAGTTTGTTGATTTTTAGAAAACATTTGATAGTTTTCATAAGGGTTGGACACTTTTTTCGTTGTATCCGTTGAAGGATTTACACATTCTAACGGCTTTTTTCATACTTTGCGGATAGACAACCCTTATATATACAAATGACCATAGGGGGAAGGGGGGCGGTTTCAACGAAGTTGAAACGGGGGGGTTGGGGGGATAATGTGAGAGTAAAAAATGTAGTGCTTATGTAGTGCTTGTTGAGCACAAAAAGCAGTCCTGTTTCTTTTTGTGTATATGAGCACGGGAGAGAGAGTTTTTATTAAATACCGCTTCCTACCCCCTGTCCAACCCCTACGTTGGCCGTGTCCGACCTCAGTTTTTGAAGGTTGGACACTTTTTATTATGTTTTTTAAAGGATTTTATATATTATTATTCTTACTATTAATACTTTTTTTACTTGTCCAAGGTGTCCAACCTTATATAAGAAAAAAAAATATGTCTCTACTATATATACACCACCATATAAAAAGTTTTCGGCTCCCAAGGCCAAAGGTCGGACAGGGGGCAGGAAGATGAATTTTAATAAATCTCCCTCTGCCCTCTCTCGCAGTCGTCCGACCTTTATCCAATGTGTGGTGATGGAAATCCAGTGGAAATCCACACGACGAGAAACGGAAAAATGGAATGAAAACAACATAACAAATTAATAATGACTGCTAAATTTTGCAAAAAGTAAAAGCCCATAAAGGAAAATAAAATAAACGAGCAAGCACCTCAAAAAAGAAACTCATCACACCGCTCCGTCAAAAGTAAAAAGGCAATATGACAAAAAAAATAAAGGCATGAAGAGAAATTCTTGTGTAACGAGTGAGAATTGAACCCACGACACGGAAAACCGAGTGTGAGCACCCTTCCCATTCATCCAAGACATCATCATGCAACAATTTCGCAACAATTACAACCATAAAAACATACACATCCAACTTAAGAGATAATCTGGAAAAAAAGTGGAGCAGGGACGACACGTAGAAATGGAAAAAATTATTACTATTTTTCAGTAAAAGTGTGCGGGCAAAACAATGCCGTGTGCCCGCCTGCCCGCCTGCCCGCCAGACAAGCGGGCAAAACTGCCAGAACATCCTCATAAACAGGATGAGTGAGAACCTAGTAAGTAGGGAAGACAGAACGATTGAAGAATGGATTGATGTCTTTAAGACGACGAAGGAGAGTAAGACTAATTTGAAGAAGTATAGAATAAGATGTGAAGAAAGAGTAGCCAAAGCAAATAAAGAAATAGAATTATTGAAGGAGAAAATGAAACCAGACCTAACCAAAATTAGAGCCATTGACATCATGATTGGAAGATTGGATAACGAAAAGAATAATGTTGAGGAGGATAGAGAATATGAAAGGAACAGGAAGAATGAATTGAAGAGAATTGAAAAAGAAAGAAAATTATTCAAACAATGGAGGAGGGAGCATAGGAGTGAGTTTAGTAAAGTTGTCCAAGATAGAATTCTTAGAGGGATTGAAAACGAAAAACTTACTTTCAATCAATCCTACATTAGATATTCAGCACATATCCCAGTCCAAGTTAAATCAGAATATAGTCTGATGAATGAGCATGATGGGAATATGTATAGATGTATGAGAGAGGATTAGAGTAGCATTGTTTATGTTGTGCATCTGCCTACCTGCTCACTTCTCCTTAAGCATCACGATAGACAACAAACAATGCTACAACCCTTCTCATTATTAGTTTATTTATAAAAAGCACATATTAGTATATTGATTAGAACGGCTTTAAGGCACTACCCACATATGTGTTTTTGTGCTTTTTGATGTGTGGGTAGGTCATGTCGGAAGAATTGGTGCGGATGTTCAGGGAGGCCAATATCTCCGAAGTGGATGGGAAGACTATCATCACGTTGGACGGCAAGAGAACTCCAGCCCCTTCTGCTGCCGCCCCTTCTGCTTCTGATCCTCCCGCTTCTGATCCTCCCACTGATCAAGAAGAGGATGAAGATAATGAGGACACTCCCCCGCAAGGGTGGCACACATATGATACTCTGGAAGAAGGATATGCTCAGGGAAGAAACATACGTGTCAGAGTGTCAAAGGAATTCCTCAAAGCGACAAAATTGGCGGGGTCTTTTTACAACAAGTCTACGATCCGAGAAGCAGGGAGAGAATTTTTTTTTTATAAAACAGCAGTATGGGATACTAATATTCAAAACCCAAAGCACACAAAGAATTTTCTTGTCTCCGTCAATGGCGAAATATTTGTTTACAACTCAGTGACTGCAGTTGCGAAATTGGGAGATAGAACTCTCAATATTAATTGGATGATACCTCTGGAGTGACTTTTTACAATCAACTGATTTATTAAAGTATGTTTCTTACTAATTGATTGTTGTTTAAAGAACATTGAATTCATTAATAAAAACAATTTCTGACTTAGAAAAAATATAGACTTGTTGTATATACACTGGCCAATGTGGAGTGAGAGTGATAGAAAGTTTGTGAGGCAACTAAAAGTAGCAGACACCGAACAAAAAATTTATATTGTAGTGTCTAATCATTTTGATAGTGACCATAAGCCGTCAATCGCCTTCCATAATTCTATAATGTTATTATTTTCTAATAAAACTACTGACGAAGAAGCACTGGAAACATTAAGAGTTATTTACCCTAAATATATCATAATTTATCCAAATTTACAATCAAGACGACAACGAATATCTGAAGTTAGAATGAAGGCAATTAAACCAAATCAAAGTGAAAAAGTTTATGAAATGTCCAAACTAGATAAATACTTTAATTTGAACGAAGATGAAAGAATTGAAATCGTAGAAGGATACAAGAAAGATGTGAAGCAGAAAAATGAAGAAAAAATACAAATAGATGTGCGGGATGTGATGGCGAAAATGAATGAAATGATCATGAGCGATGATGTCTATATGAAACTGCTATCATTAATGATAGCAACTGGTGCCCGCCCCGTAGAGATATTTGATAAGAATACATATGAATTAATCCCTGATAAGCCGAGTTGGTTAAGAGTGAATAATCTAGCGAAGAAACGGGAGGGGCAAAAGAAGAATTGGACAGAAAGGCCAGTTATTCTTTTTACTCCCGAATTTGTAATTGATAAAGTGAATTCAATTAGAAATCATTTCAAGAAAAAGAAAGCGGTTATTATCAACGATGACGGGCAATTAGACAAACAAAAAAACAATGAGTTAAACAAACGAATAATTAAAATCTTTCCGTGGCTGGAGAACTATAAACAGAAGAGCAGTATGCTGAGAAAGTTGTATGCAAGTTTATCTTATTCTAATTTCGCCAATCCGAAATTAGAGAATTTTAACACATGGGTAAGCAATGTATTGGGACACGGCGATATGATGACAAGTTTTTCGTATTCGTGGGTAAATGTGGCCGATCCTGAGGAGATTAAAGCAGAAGGAATTAAAACAGAACTTGAAGAGTTAAGAAGAAAGATAGATTTATATCTGAATTTAACTAATGTTAGCGAAAACGGAGAAGAAGAAAGCAAATATGAACCATTAGGAAAGAGAGCGAGCCGTGCAGATAAACTTGAATTATTGGAAAAAATATGGAACGATTACGAAGGGCAAATAACAAATACTAAACTACGGCAATTAAGCGGGATAGGAGCAGTGCTTGTCAATGAGTTTGTAAAGCAGAAGAAGGAAAAGCCAGAAGAAGAGAAACAACCAGAAGAAGTGAAGCAACCATTAAGACGAAGCACGAGAAATAAAAAGAAGGCTAATACTTAACCACAATCAATGGGGGCACTCTGTATTGCTTCCTGTATTTACTCTCCCACCTGAAACATGCAACGGAGCATATGGTGAACCATTCTATGTAATCCACACTATCAACATTTACGGCGATTATAGGCGGATGTGATTGAAATGTGGGTGCCAGTCCGCATATATCACAAGTTCCTTTGTTGATATTTTTTATGTTTTCCAAATAGACAAAGGTTTTAATGTGGCCAACGATATCCGCGGGCAATTCTTTAATAATAACTGACATGTTTTATATTATAAAGTCTATTTTTGAAAAAAAAAAGACTTACATATATAATAAAAATGAACCTTTTTGGTCAAAGCACGAGCACTCCATCGTCATCAACTACATCGTCATCTTCTTCTTTATCAATAGATAATATTAAAGATGCTTTACCTACAACGGCCTTCGGAGAATTGCGAACGGCCACTCTGTCGCCAGTATTGCAAAATGTATTTACATATGGTATCAATACGCGGTTCTTTGACAAAACAGAAACAAACGGCGGGGTGGTATCAACTGCTAATTCAATGGCGGTTTTGACCACATCGGCCTCAGGTAATTCAACCGCACAGATTACGACTATAGAGAGAGCAAAATATAGAAGTGGCATGGGCTTGGTTGCTAGATTTTCCGCATTGTTTCCGTCATCTACCACCGCGACTACTTTCAATTGCGACATTGGCATAGGCACACCAGCAGACAATTTATGTTTTAGACAATCAAACTCGGGAATGTCAGTTGTGAGAACGGCGGGGAGTGTTGAAAATGTGGTTAGTCAATATGCGTGGAATGTTGATAAATGTGATAATACGGGAAACTTCCCCACGATTGATTTTACCAAATTGAATGTGTTTGAAATAGTCGTCCAATATCTGGGTAGCGGTCAGATTACATTTAAAATTGAAAACCCGCGCACTGGACGAATGGAAGTAATTCATGCGATTAAATACGCGAGCACTGCCACCACTCCATCATTGGATCAGGCGGCGTTTGCTATTTATGCGAAGGCGTATTCGTCAAGCCTTCAATCCGTTGTAATGAAAACGGCGAGTATGTTTATGGCGGTTGAGGGGAATATTGATCGGACTATTGCTATAACTAACTCGTATGATGCTGTCAAAACTATAGGAGCAACTGAAAATGCCATATTTACCATTAGAAACCGCGCCACATTTAACAGCAAAACGAATTACAACATAATATACTTTGAGAATTTATGCGTTACTAGCAATACAGATACCAAAACATGTATTGTGAGAATTATTCTTAATACCACATTAGGAGGCACACCAGCATACAGCAATTACGATACAAACACATCATTGGCCGAAGTAGATAGTATTACGGCGGGGACGACAAGAACGGGTGGAACTTCAAGTGTGATATTTACATATGTGCTGTCTGCTGGTTTGTCCATATACATTGATTTGTCTCAATATAATATCAAGATAGGAACAAGCAAAACATTTACCATATCCGCACAATTAACGAGCGGTGGAACGGCGAGCATTTACGCTTCATTAAACTGGGTGGAAGACCAAATTTAAACAAAAAAAAAATACACACTTTCAAAAATACAGGCTTTCAAACTTTTTTTCTATCTCTACTGCTAGATTGTTAATATTTGTTTTTTTTGTCATTTCCTCAACAATTGGTGCATGGTATTTCCTTAAATACCGATAAAACTGATCCATATTAGTCCCGCACGGGATTATATCTTTTTTTTGTTTTAAACGGCACTCGTTGACAGCCGTTATCAACTTAAACAATTTATCTATATTGTCCAAAAATATCATATATAATAAGGGAAATTATAGTCCAAATGTAAATAAACCGATAGGATTAAGCATGATAGACTTTGAGAAGAATACTAACTTCAAAATTGACAGGACATTCAAGCACTTCACCGCCCGCATTTCTAATTACAATATCAATAGACCTTAAACTTTTTGTTGTATTAAATGGCACATAATCGGCAACATCATTAGAACTCTCAAAGTAGCACTGGACTCCATAGGGTTTATCTAGATTACATTTACCGACCACGGAGAAATTACCATTTGCTTCAACTAAACCAGACTGATTTAAAGCACGGCTATGAACATAAACGGCCGTTTCACCGATTAGATTGACTATGGATTGCATCGTGGCACTCGCCGCCGCCGAGATATCGGCAGTTAGTCCTATCTTGTCGCTAATCGTGCTATTATCGTAATCAAAAGCATACGTATCACCAGTGAAAGCGAAATTCAATTTATTAACGGAGTTCAAAGTTATAACTACAGAGTTGGGGGTAATTGCTGAATTAATCGCAGTTTGAAGAGCGGTAATAAATGTATCAATGGTGTATTGATTTGCTGTTACGATTGCCGTTTTTGTAGCCGATCCAGTTGTTTTAATCAATGTGAGAGTGTTGGCATAACTCGGTATGTTTGGGAAAACATTTGGAATAGAGATACTTTTAACGACATAAGCACTGATTATATCAATATTACGACCAGTTGCTGGTAAATCAACGACGAAACGGCTATTGTGAGTAGAAGCGGATTTGGATTCTGTTTTATCGCTTGAGGAGACGCGAAGGAGGAAATTTTTTTTTGTTCGCTTCTCGTCTTCAAGATTGCTTATTGTAAATGACATTGCTATATATTATAAAATATTATATTCTAATTTTTAATTTTTTTATTGTTTTACGACGCATCTGCTGGGATAGATAGACGCCACTTTGACGTATTTCAACCAAGCAGTGATGGTGCGATTTTCATCATAAGTGGATGCATAACGAAGAGTGACTTCCGCAGTTCGTGAGTTATTAACCGCAATACCAGATGCTCCAATATGTGGCGACTGATTGAGTGTCTGGATAATGGTAGCAAATCCTGAGTTAGATGTAAGTCCTGTTTTATCTGAAGTAGAATAATAACTACGAAAGTTTTCAAGAGAAACAGACGAAGACATGTAAGCATCGCGAATACCCATAGTCGCTTGGAGATTGTTAATATACAATTCGGCGCATCCTCGTCGAACGGAGGCAAGATCATCTGTGCTTCCTCCAAGTTCCATCTTTTGTTGCGGGGCATACCAATCACCAATACGGCATTGATATTGTCTGTAAGGCATTTGAGCAGTTCCCAAGTTATCAATATTAGCGTTTTCGGTGAGCACATTCTGAGTTACGATATACAAGCACTGAGCACGAGCAACGGCTTTATTCACTTGGAGATTAAAATCATCGGAGACCCCGGATTTGCCTTTTGATTGTAATATGTTTCATAAGTGTATGGGAGCCCATCCTTGCTCCCCATCTGCTCCATAACATTTCTCTGGACGGCGGGAGCGAGAGAGAATGTCTCCAACATAACAACTGGATTTGATACGCTGTATTTCAAATTAGTAGTAGTAAATATAGTAGGAATAGCACCATTAGAGGTTCCAATGATAGTCAATGCTTCATTTACTGGTGCAAATGTCAAACGAAGTCTCATACCACTAATCAAAGAAGGAGGAATGAGAGTTTCTTCATTAAACACTCCTGAAAAGTAATGAAGAGGAATACAAACCCTCAATAAATTACCAGTCGCAACACTACCAGCAGTGGGGACATTAAGTGCAAAATCAGTAACCGAAGGGTCTGTAACATTAGCATTAACACTGACTGGTTCTCGTTGTCCCGCCATCTGTGCCTGCCTCCGGTAATCAAAAGGATAATGCCAAGGGAGAATATTTCGCACCATCTTGTTCAAATCTTCAATTCGTTCAAGTTCGCTACCATCCTTACTTTCCAGCAAAAATCTTTCAAAAATAGCGGTAGCGGGAGTGTTCTGAAAACCAAGAGCACAAGCAACACCATCCTTTCCATCAGTGGCCACCAATCCTTCGGCCATAATGTCAAATGACAAATAGCAATTCTTCCCATAAACAAAATCAGTGCTTGCCTGTAATGTAAAAATCATTTCAGTTCCAGAATGCTGATCGGCGAAGTTGTTCTTAAAGATACTTCCCTGTTCAGTGAGCGCCAGACTTGCTGGCAACTCATATCTGAGGTTGTTGAGGGTCATCAACTCCTCAGTGACTTCAATCTCCTTTCTTTCCATTTTTTTGTGTGGTTGTGGGATTGTAAATTCGCAATACTACTATACTAAAAAAATAATAATAGAAATTAAAAATAATTATTTATTCACCTGAAACGGATTGTTTAATAAAATCAACTGAATTTTGTATGTTGTCAAGTCTCGCATCTTGTGGTGAAGTCAATTGAAACTCTCTTGCCTCAGCATTCTCAACTGCTTTCTTTAAATAAGCCAAACTGCTAACAGCAGTGTCCAAATCAACAACATCCGCATTTTTTTTTGTCAGAAATGTCTGTTAATGTGTTTTGAATAGTGCTCTTCTCATACGGGACAAGATCGCCAAATTCAGTCCATGGTTGATTAACTAACGGGGCACCATGACTACTCCACAATTCAAACTGGTTTAGTTGAAACCCATCACTTTTTGGTCGGTTTGCTTCATTTATCTTTTTTATAAAGTCAATTGGCAAACGATTTGAAGCACTTGAGTTTTTTATCATTATATAATATAAGTTAATTTAATTTAAATCAACTTTAAAATATATTTTATCAATTACCATTAATTATTTTTTTCATAATCTGTAAATTCTGGTGTGTAATTCTTTCCTCTTTCATTTTCTTTAAATCCGCTATGGCTTGATTTACATCAACATCATTAGTTTCAGTAACCTCCTTAGGTGGTGGCGGAGTTTCCTTAGAAGCATCCTCCATTGCTTCTATCTTACTTGCGGGTGTTGTGGTAGTGTGTTTCGGCACAGCAACAGGAGTGGGATTGACAGATTTGGGTAAGGATTGTTCAATCTTAAGTGCTGGAGACATCTCAATAGGTTTGGCATTTGGTTTAGGCAATGAAGTTTTTGCGGTTTCTATGTCTGGTATTTTTCTTTTTAATGCTTCATCTGGCATTTGGTCTAGTTGCTGTTCATTGGTCTTACTCCTCTTGCTTACTTTTGGTTTTATTGACACTTAATCTTGCCACTCTTAATATCCGCTTCTATCGTCTTTACTGCTAAGTATTCGGGCGATCCCTTACGAATTGTTACGAATTTTCCTTGCGCATTTTGTTTATACCAAATAGCAATTGCTTGTTGATAGCACGTCTTGTATAATTTAGTTGATTCAGTCATGACATATATTATGGAGAAAAAAAAACCATTTAATTTAATTAGTTTTTATAAATTGGTCATATCTCTATCCTTATTTAATCGTAATATAGTAGAGAAATTCTTTCTAAACTGGGTTGTTCTATCACTAGCCGTATTATTAATTGCTAGAAACGAATAAGGTTCTGCCGTAGCATACTTAACCATATTGTAAAATTCTTTTTTGGTGAGAAAAGGACTTTCATATTCATCTGCCAGTCTGTCAAGTTCGCTCCGCCTTACTCCATTAAAAATAATCATCCAATGGCAATTAATTCTTATTCTTCGCGGGAGTTGTGTATAACTCTGAGTTGCTACCCAGACTGACACTTTAGCATGTGTTGAAGCGAAAAACAACTCGGTAAGCACTTCTGATTTGAGAAAGGTTTTACTCTGTGCTATGTCATCCAATAACAATAATATCTTTGGTGCCTTCTTAAACCCTTTAGTTTTAATTAGTTCTTTTTGTTTAGTTAATATTTCGCGCATTAGTTCTGGGCGGTCTTCTTTGATTATGTCTTCTTTTTTTAACTTGAGAGTGTCCTCCAAAATTGGGCATGGACTTAAGCAAAATACGACTATTCTATCATAAAAACCTTTCAACATGTTCTTTTTGGCGAGTAGATTACAAATCATAACTGATTTACCTCCGCCAGTGCTGGCGCATATAACCATAGTCCCCATGGCTGGCAATATTCCTTCTTTTTGGATAGGGAGCAATTCAACACTATCTCTTTGTGTTTTAATTGGTTGTATTTCTAAGTCATTGTGAAATTTGGGCGGTTTTTTGCTATCTAACTCTGTTATTACTGGCCTGTCAATGGTAAATTCCTCGTGTGCTTTTTCTATATTGGTTTTCTCCAAACTCTGCTTCAAAAGTGTTTTTCGTGGCAACTTGTTTGCTATTAATCCTTTATGTATAGACCTCGGCATCTAATCTTATATTATAAGATATACTATATTATGGATTTTGAAAATAGTTTGGATTGTATCTATAATTATCATATTCGGCACCAAAGGGTTGGGGTGGTGAAGCATAATTATAGAAATAAGGAGAGTAAGGACTACCAAAAGCGTAATTACTTGGAGGATTGACGAGCGGTTTAAAATCCTTTCTTTCTGGACGAGTTTGGACTTGTCGCGGGATTTCAGCAGGGAAGTTTCTGGTCAGTTTTCGTTTCATTTTTGGAAATGCGCTTTTGTCTTTCATTCTGGTCTGGATAACTGCTCTATTGTATCTATTCAACATAAAGTGATTATTTGTGTTGCCATAACGTGTGTTATCTAGTAATTCAAAATCATTCTTGGTGTCTAGCATGCGATCGCGTCTTAGTTCGTTGCCTTTAATAAGTGGGTTTGTTTGTGAAGTGCCGATACCTCCATTTTGGTCGCTTGGCATTAGAAAACGAATAAGTGCTAACATATCTTCTCTTTCATCGGCGGGAGATTTCCCCATAATCTTATCAACCAATTGGTCAATACTTCTCATACTATCAACCATGGCTTGATTTGGTGTTGTTGCTGGGTCTGGGTCATCTGAAACTTTGTATTCTTTCATCATTTCTTTAAGTTTTTCATCTTTAACTTTCTCCTCCCAGAATGGGAGCCCCTGTTTGTTCCACTTTTATAAACACCTCCTTCATACTCTGGTTGTGGATTTGGTGGTGCTGGTGCTTGTGTTGTTTGCGGTGCGGGTGTTGCTTGCGGTGGCATAGTTTGCGGTGGCATAGTTTGCGGTGCTGGTGGCATAGTTTGCGGTGCTGGTGGCATGGTTTGCGGTGGCATGGTTTGCGGTGGTTGAGTTGGTATTGGTGTTTGTTTTCTTGGCACACTCGCATCCCTCAATTCTAAATCCTCCAATTGCTTCATTTGGTCTGGAGTTAATTTACCCCGCATTTCTTCGTAAATTCTCTTATCCAAAATATCATCCGCATCTGCTACGTCTGATATACTAGCACCTTGATTTAGTGCTTGTTTGATAGCCTCTTCCCATCCAACTTTTGGATCGTCATAATTAGAAAGTTTAATTTTCTTTCCAGTCTTCGCTCTCAACGATTTAACAAATCCCTTTAAGTGCCTCGTTTGGGCACCTTTATCATCAAGTATGAGCAAGTTATTGCCCAGTCCAATAGTATCTGCTACTACCATATCGTCTGAGTATGCGATCGGGACTTCAACACTAAGATTTATATCTTTTTCTATACTTGGTGGAATATCTTTTGTATTTATTTTTTCTATAAAATTATTAATTGTAGTTTCATTTGCTGGTGCGATAAGAGAATATCCTTTCACACCATCGGCTTTTTCTTGTGATTTCACCATTTTATTAAAACCATCAACGAGTTCCGCATATTGTTTGCTGAATGTAGCAGGATTTACCGCTTTATTTACTTTCAATGTGGCATCCTTGTCAAAACTGCCCACATTTTTCATAATACCAATCATAGACATTAATGTTTTATCTACATCGCCTATAAATCCGTTATACTTCGCATCTGGAGGAGTGGTTTTGATAGTTTTCCAAAACTTCATCGCATCCCAAAAAGATACTCCGCCACGTGCCCTTCCCTGTGCTTCTAAGGCCATTCTAGATATATCCGCTTTTGAAAACCTTGAGTTGTAATTGTCAAAAATACTCTTGGCAACTTCGGCCGTAGCCAAACCATTACTCGTTAGATAATCACTCATGTTGGTAATTCTTTCAAAGTATCGTTTATCGGCAAAGTCTTGGACATTCTTATCACCAGTAGCATACAATAAATCATGTTCAAAAGCAACTAAATCCAAAGCATCTGCTGGTAGAATGTAAGGAAACTTACCGCGAGTTCTATCTTCTAATTGAAGACGGCTTTCCACTCGTGTGCCCCCACCATTATAATTACTTCCTTCGGTATGAATTCGTTCTTCTTCCAACTTAATGAGAGCATCTGGTTGAGCAGACCATGTTCTATATATTTCTTTAAGTGCTTTTCCAAGACCGAGAACCGTCATAGTCTCTACGCCTGTTTTAAAATAGTCCCACGCACCCAAAGACACTAGTCCAGTGGCTAATCTGCTCATATATTCTCTTAATACATAATCACCTATTCTTTGCTGTCCGCCTGCGATCAGGCGGGGGTTAGGCGGAGGTAATCCCTGCGGTGCTTCATTTCTTGCTAGTGTTAGCA
Source organism: Paulinella micropora (assembly GCA_019918135.1). NCBI lineage: Eukaryota > Cercozoa > Imbricatea > Euglyphida > Paulinellidae > Paulinella > Paulinella micropora. The sequence continues at coordinate 178,178 of WBZZ01001376.1, forward strand.
AATGTGCATTGAGAGCATCTGCTCTTCTTCTTCCAAGTAATCCAACATTCATTGCACGTAGTTGTGGATTGTTGGCAACAAATCTCAATATCTGCCCCCACGCTAGCCTTCTCACACCATATCGCCCAACACCTGTAGCAAGGTTAAGTAATCTATTAAGTCTGGGGCTCATAATTATCTCTTGAATACTTCTAATAATAGCATTAACAAATCTTTCTACACTTCGGGGGTCATCACCTATTCGTGGCACAAGCATCTTGTGTTCGTCGCCTATCTGTGCTTCTATTGAAGCATCATCTGGGTGTTTTCTCTCCCACTCTTCTCGGTTTTCTTTCCATTCTTTGTAATCTTGCTCCGCTTGCTTTCTATCCTCTCTTCGTATTACGCGAGTTTTGTCCGCTTTGCCCTTTTCTTTCATATACGTTAAACCCTTATCGGTTAATCGTTTTAAGGCTTCTTCTTTATATTCTTGTTTTACCAATTGTGCTATATCACGCTTCATTTGCTGGATATTGTCTTCTATGAAATGCGAAAATAAATATGATATAGCACACAATCATTTGTTCGTTCATGGGGGCAGTTCCGTGTTTTCTTTCAAATTCTTTCATATCAACACCATCATCTTTGAGGTGTGCTTTCAGTTCGTCGTAATTCATATTTACATAAATACTTCGCTTATTGTCCAAGGCACTAATCCTGTCTTTTAAATCTTCCATAGTATTCCCCCTCTTTGTTGAAGCATCCAATAATCTATCCGCTCTAAGCCTTTCGCGGGCTTGATTATTGATACCTTCATTAACTTGGTCAATCCAAAATTGGTCTGCTTCATCCAACAAATACTTATGTTCCCGTCTAATTTCGTTATAATATGCAAAAAATGGTTTTTCGTGTCGTGGCATTTTTTTTATCCGCTATTATATATATCTTATAATATAAGATACGATGGAAAATAAAAAAGAAAAAAGCAAGGACGAGCAACAACTTGAAGAGTTGGAAAGGCTAGGGAAGGAAATTGACCAAATCCGCATCACTCAGAACTTGGTGAATAGAAACCCCAACATTATTAAATAGTACTGGCCTGTCAATAGTAAATTCCTCATGTGCTTTTTCTATGTTGGTCTTCTCCAGATTTTGCTTCAAAAGTGTTTTTCGTGGCAACTTGTTTGCTATTAATCCTCTACGTATAGATTTAGGCATCTAAAGTTGATTTAATTTAAATCAACTTATCTTATATTATAAGATATACTATATTATGGGTTTTGAAAATAGTTTGGATTGTATCTATAATTATCATATTCGGCACCAAAGGGTTGGGGTGGTGAAGCATAATTATAGAAATAAGGAGAGTAAGGACTACCAAAAGCATAATTACTTGGAGGATTGACGAGCGGTTTAAAATCCTTTCTTTCTGGGCGAGTTTGGACTTGTCGCGGGATTTCAGCAGGGAAGTTTCTGGTCAGTTTTCGTTTCATTTTTGGAAATGCTCTTTTGTCTTTCATTCTGGTCTGGATGACTGCTCTATTGTATCTATTCAACATAAAGTGATTATTTGTGTTGCCATAACGTGTGTTATCTAGTGATTCAAAATCATTCTTGGTGTCTAGCATGCGATCGCGTCTTAGTTCGTTGCCTTTAATAAGTGGGTTTGTTTGTGAAGTGCCGATACCTCCATTTTGGTCGCTTGGCATTAGAAAACGAATAAGTGCTAACATATCTTCTCTTTCATCGGCGGGAGTTTTACCCATAATCTTATCAACCAATTGGTCAATGCTTCTCATGCTATCAACCATGGCTTGATTTGGTGTTGTTGCTGGATCTGGGTCATCTGAAACTTTGTATTCTTTCATCATTTCTTTGAGTTTTTCATCTTTAACTTTCTCCTCCCAGAATGGGAGCCCCTGTTTTGTTCCACTTTTATAAACACCTCCTTCATACTCTGGTTGTGGATTTGGTGGTGCGGGTGCGGGTGTTGCTTGCGGTGGCATGTTTTGCGGTGCTGGTGGCATAGTTTGCGGTGCTGGTGGCATAGTTTGCGGTGGTGCGGGTGTTGCTTGCGGTGGATTAGT
>WBZZ01001377.1:5000-17500 GCA_019918135.1 Paulinella micropora
TTTTTTGTTGTAGAGATCTAAGTCAGATGATTGGCTTGCCATATTCAAATCGAAAATTAAATTTGAATTTGAAATATACGTAACGGTAATATTTTTGACTATTTTACAATGCAATAGTAAAATGTGATTTTTTAATTTTTTTGATCAGGAAAGTATGGTGCGCAACCCTACACTTGTTAAGCTTTTATTTAGTGAAAACCGCATGATTTTATCTGTTTTAGTTACTTAGTTCTGCGTACCACCCGGCATGACGTTCTGACCATGTTTTTCAGTAAAAAATGCAATGAAATTCCCCGGCTTCCACGGTGCGTCCTGGCCCGGCCAACCTAGGAAAAAAGCTCAGAGGGGAGGGTTCAAGTTCCCTGAGTGCATCAGATATCTCTTAGCACAAAACATATCATAGCTATCTAAGTATATACATAGTAACTTTGAGTGTTTTTCATCACTTGTACAAAATATCTTTTGATACTTTTACTTGTAGGCTACAAACTAGCTAGTAGAAAATCAACTATTTTTTCCTTGTCGAAACATGAAAATCTATATTTTGTAGCTTGAGTATTATTTCTTGCGCAGATAAATAGGTGAATCGTTTTGTATTATCATTAAACGTATTTCTCCAACTTTGTGTTATTTGTAAATGTCTGTGGAAGGCAAAAACTCAAAATCACAAAACCAGCATTTTTATGGTTTTGGGGACATATACATTTTAGTAATCATCAGTTTTAAGAATTTTAAGTATTGGAATCGTCTTTCACAACCATAAACTAAAGCTCCACCAAAGGATTTTTGTTCATTTTGCCTAGAAGCTACAAACCAAAAAGTGGGTTTTCACAACTTCCCGTGTCTGACGTACACATGCCTGTACATTTTTTCCTGGACCTTTCTCCTCCAGTTTTTTTAGTGTAATCAAGGCTCCCTGACATATACTTACGATAGATACAAAAATATTGAAAAAGGGATGTGTCTGCTTCATTCCTGGAGGCAGGTAAGTCCAAGATGTCGGAATGTCAAAAAAGTTTTGATCAGTTTTCTTCTAGGTTTCATGTGTTTTTTAGCTCCCCTTCCCCCAGAATTCAAGCTATAGTGTATTTGAACCCCCCCAACTCGTTTATGAGCTATAGGAGCAGTAATTCTTTTCATAATAAATTTTTGTTTGCTTTTTTATTTGCCCTTGAGGGACTGTTTTCCAGCCGACACTGTCTTTCTCAGAGATATTGAAAATTTTCCGAAATTCGATTAAATTATTTATTAAGACGTATTGTACAACGTTTCATAGTTCAAAAGCTAATAAAATAACAAACAAAGACAGATTCTTTAATCATAATCGTGGTTGCAAACCATTTTTTTACCACATTGAATCAGCGAAAAAATGACGGCCCGACCTGTCTTTTTCCGAATTTTTTTCCACACGTAATGGTGCTTTTTTACACAACTTCAATTACAGATTTCTCAAAAACTATTAATGATAAGCATATGCTCACCATAGTGGAATATTTCAAGAAATATATGAGGAATCCTATGCGCAAATAATCAATTCACAAAAGTCAAACCCCTGACTAAGGAACTTTCCCTTATGTTGAATTTACATATGTTGTAGCTATCAATATTAGATTATTAGCATAGTCATTAATAATAGTAGTCTAACATGTTATCGAGCCTTGATTCTGCGTTAGCAGCTTCAATCAGTCGCACTGTATGCGTAGTAGCTGAGATAGACATATGTGGACTGAGTGCGGAGGTTATATCAATAAAGTTAGTACCGTCCGAAATCGGGGGAACGGATGATAGGCTTTTAGGCTTTTATAGTTATGACTACAATTTTTTTACCACTATTTTTGTATCCTTACAGGTTCTTCCTTTCCTTTCTCAGTCTCTCATTTTCCCTTTTTCTTTCTCCTTCTTTGGTTTTTCCTCTAATTTTTTCTTTTTTTAAACGCCTTCTTTTGTTTTCTGTTATTAAGATTTCGGGTCTGGCAGAGCCGACATGTGATAGATTTAGTTAGAGAGGTGTTTTGGCCCGCAGTGCATGTGTACCTGAAGCAGTAGGGGGGGGGGGGGGGCACCTACGCCAACCCCGCGCTGCCGACCCCGCCTCGCCGCTGTAGGCATCACCCCCCGGATAGCCGGTAAAAAGTACACTTTTTTTGGTGTCAGGTGTGCAGTTAAAACCTCAGGAAACCAAACCATAGCAGGAATTAAGACATACAGCAGTGGTGTTGAAATAACTGGAAATTCAATCAATTCAACAACAAAGGGCACATTCATCGTTTTCAATTCTACAAGTAATATCGGGTCAATTGCTAGTTTGGATATGAAAACTGCAACATATTACAACTTTGAAATTTCTGCGAAAAAAATAAGTTTTATTATTGATGGAACGATTGTTTCGTGGTTTAATTCTACTGACTTAGATTGTAATAGTAGTCGGATTGTTAATATAGGAGCACCACAAAATGCGAATGAAGCGGTAAATAGACAATATCTTGATGACAATTGTGTGAAACTAACAGAAGACCAAACAATAACAGGAATTAAAACATTCAACGAGACAAGCACTTTGATAAAATATTTAACTTTAACACAAACGGCTGATTTTAATAATCAAGTTATCATTAATGGTGGAATATTACATATAATGGGGCGAGGATATTAAACCAAAGTGGAGGAGATATATTCTTTTCACAGACATCATGTGATTATCAATATTTCTTATTTACTCTAAATACTGCTACAAGTGGAACCGCAGACCAAAGAGGTTATGTATTTACGAATGTAGCATTTGATGTAAAAGGGGCGGAATTTTATATTTCAAAACTTTTGGATAATAAAGTTCTTCATCTGACTTCGTCTGTTCTAACAATGCTGGTGGTATGCGGTGCCTTAGATATGAATTCAAACAACATAACAAGTGCTGGAACAATAACAGGAACAACAATAACAGGAACAACATTAACAACGAGCGATAAAATAACAACAGCACTAGGCACACCGATAATCATATGCAATACAACAACAGGAATAGGAACAACAGGAGGCTTAGAATTATATGGAACATTTAATAACAATACAACTGGAGCACATTTGCAGGCTATTACAACGGAAGATATTTATCCTACTTTTCAACTAACTAATTTAAGTCATAATAACATAAATATGACCTTTGATGCGCATTTAGTGCTGGCGGATGGAAATCAAGTTATGTGAGTTCTAATTTTCTAATTAGCAAATGGAATAATAAACTTAGATTTTTGTATGATAGTGGGAAAAGTGTTGGGATTGCTGTTCCCTGGTCTCTCGCCCTGGAACTTGACACATCAGACTTATTAACAACAAATCCGATTACAGCGAGTGGTCTAATAACTGCAAATGCGGGTATATCAACAACAACGGCAACCGCGAGTGGATTACTAACGGCAAATGCGGGTATATCAACAACCACGTTGGCAACGATCGATAAAATAACAGCAGCACTAGGCAAACCGATAATCATAGGCAACTCAACAAAAGGAGTAGGAGTAACTGGTGGCTTAGAATTATATGGAACAGACGGAAATGCAAATGGCCCACATATTCAAGCATTCGTTCATACATCAATTTATCCCACATTCCAATTATTGAATTATAGTCAGGATAATAATGCTTTAAGTTTTGATAGTTATTGGGAGGGGCTGGAAATCAAGCAACATAAACTCCAACTTTCAAATATACAAGATAAGCAACAAACTCGCCTTTAATTACAAATCAGGAGTATCACTTGGAGGAGCCATAGCATTTAGCGAGGCGATGAACATAAGCAATACGGGAGATTTAAGCATCACAACAGCATCCAGCGGATTTTTAACATTAAGAAAAAGACTAAGTTCTACTTACGACCCACAAATTGAAATCAGGAGGATATTCAAATTATGGAGTAATCTGCGCATCTCAGGGAATTCTCCATGGTTGGACTACTTCAAACTCTACGGTGAACCTTCTGGCAGTTATAATTATGTTCCACTTAATGGTGTTTGGACAAACTCATCTGACAGAGGCTAAAATCAGATATTAAAACATTAGACTGCGGGGATTGTTGTGAGAAACTAATGAAATAAATTGTGGTTCATATTATTTGAAATCAGACGAAAAGAAAGAACAAAAGAACCACTGATATATTGCTGATGAAGTTAAAAAAATATTTCCTGAATTTGTATCTGAAAGTGGAATGAAAGCAGATGATGGAAATGGAAATCTTGAAGGCATAACATATACAAGTTTTATACCAATATTAGTCAGTGCTTTTCAACACATGGCTGAAAAGGTAGTTAATTTAGAAAAAGAAAATAAAACTTTACTAAATATACTACAAGACCAAACCAACCAATTAGCAGAAATACGAGCAGTCGTTTTCCCTAATGTCTAATAATAGACTTCACAGAAAGACTGAGGAAAAAAAGTAGAGCACGAATTGGAAGATAACTGGAATTGTTGTTGTATAAAAAACAGACCGACCGACAGCCGACTTATTAAATACTTATTTCAAATGGGTATCATTATTGCCATTATAACCCTTTGTATCGTGAGGCTATCTGAAAAGAACTTACCTTGTGAGGTTGCTAATACTTATGTCGGAATTTTAACTTTACTCATCTGCATATGCCTTCCATCGCCTTCTTCACGTAAGAAGTGAGCACTCGTATAAATGTATTTTATACCAAGAACTATCGCCGGCACAGATTAACGGCAGGGCTTCATCAAAACTAACACACCAATCACTGAAAGGTTTATACAGGCATTTATACTTAGTTTCAATACCTTGCTTTATACAATAAACACACGCATCTCGCTTTGTTTGATTTACTCTGCTAAAAAAGTCGCAGGCTGTCCGACCTTACACAGAGCATACAAATAATAATATTAATAACATTTTTTATATTATATATTATATAATTTATGAGTGAGTTCAAATACCAAAAGATTATTTTCTGAGTAATGATTTTGTGGGTAAATCATTTAACAATAATATTCAAATGTCGTTTACACCCACCAAAATGAATGTTAAGTTTATTCACTACTATAACGACCAAACAGAGACAAAAACCAGAATTCTTTATATGGACAGAATTGGAATTATCGGCACATTCGCAGATAGTGATATAGCAAACATTTCAAACCTCAGTTATAATTTGGGTGTAGTGGGTTGGTCTGACGGACAATATACATTTAAAGTACTTGAAACTGACAGCGGAAATATTGATACAGGAAATTTAGCGGGAAGAATTGTTATCGCTTTGGAATTTTTGGCTTAGAATATATACAATGGAGAAGTTGAATAACGTGAAGGTGAAACCAGTGAAGCAGGATGGTGAAGGTAATAAACAGGCGAAAGATTATAAATTATTTAATGAGCCCTATTCCAATATATTTCTACTCGTCCGTAAGAAAAGTGGAAAAACAACAGCACTCTTTGAAATACTGAAACGAACTACCGACAGAAAAACCCGTATTGTCATCATCGCTTCAACAATACACAAGGACTACATTTATAAAGCAATGGTAAAACACTTTAAGAACAGGGGAAACCCGATGGCTGTATATACCTTTCTCAAATCAGATGGTGTGAATGTCATTATGAGTTAGACAAACTGAACAAACCAGAAGAAGAGCAGGAAGGTGAAATTAAACAGGACGATAAAGAACCGATGGAGAAACCACAATTTTTATACTTTGGAAAAGAAAAGAAACAGATAAAGGATGCACCAAAAGAGCGACAGAGCAAGTATATTTCGCCAGAGGTTGTTTTTGTATTGGACGATTTAGGAAGTGGATTAAGAGACAAGTCCGTAAGTGATTTGTTAAAAAAGAACAGACACTATAAATCAAAGGTGATTATGTCAAGCCAGTATCTGAATGACCTACGGCCAGAAGCCATTAAGCAGTTAGACTATTTATTAATCTTTCCAGGACAATCTCAGGACAAAATGGAACTAGTGTATAAGCACTTAGACTTATCTTTTGATTTTGATTACTTTCTGGAAAAATATCATGAGGCTACAAAGGAGAGATTTAATTTTCTTTATGTTTCAAGTGTTAATGATGAATTACGGAAGAATTTTAACTTTCGCCTAAAATAATTTTTTTTTAATTAATTATTTTTCTGTATTATATTTTAACTATCTTTTATGGTAGTAAAAACAACTCGTGTTGAAGTTATTCCAACAATCGGCAAACGAACTATTAATTCAAGCACAAATATCGCTGAAGGTAAAAAGAAGACTGGACGGAAAAAGGGCAAGGGGCAGGCTGGCGGTAAAATTAACTGGGCAAAGGTTGGTAAGACGGCATTGGCAGTGAATAAATTTCTTCGTGATAACAAAGTAATCTCTAGAACTGCTGGAGCCTTAAGCAGTATTGGAGTGCCTTATGCTGGGTCTGTCCAAGCCACCGCTTCAAAACTAGGGTATGGTAAGCAGAGAGGACGAGGTGCCCTTAAGTTTTGAAAAAAAAAATAGTTTGATATGACACATAAATATTTTTTTGTTTGTATATAATGGTTGCTAAGAGTAAGAATGTGAAAAGAAGGAAGGTCCGTCCACCGCGGGTTTATAGGAATAAGAGTGGGAAACCATATATTATCCAGAAGGGTAAAAAAAAAAAAATCTTGATTTCGGTAAGAAAACAAATGATATGAGCACACTTCAAATCGTTAAACTTTTTATGAAATACTTAAGCAGACCAAATAAGCCACGCGAGCGTGGAGATACTCCAAAATCAAAGAAAAAAGCAAAGAAGGAAGACTTAAGAAAAGTCCAGAGCCTTTCTGAGATTGAGCAGAATACAAGAACAGCAATTCAAGACCACTTAGATAAACTCAGAAAGGAAAAGTATGAAGGTATTGAAACCATAGAGAAAAAAGAAAGAAAGGCACGGGAGGATTTAGACGAGGAGAAGAAGAGGCAAGAAAGAAAGACATAGCAGATGCTAAGGAAAGACAAGAGATAATGGATAGGGAACACAAAAGAGAACTAGCGGATATTCATGAACGACAAGAACAAAAAGCCAGAGAACTAAGAAGTGAGCAAAAACTCATAGAAGATGTAAATTATGAAGAAGACAGAAAAAATAGGATACAAGCATTACCACCAGTTCAATATCAATATATTATGCCACCACAGCAGGGACAGCCACAAGCACCGCCATTAGGAGCACCACCACAAGCACCACCATTAACTAATTTAGGAGATGAAGCACCATTGAAAACAAAAGAACAATATGAGGAAGAAAAAAAGCAAAAGCAGAAAGATATTGAAACACTGAAATTAGCAGGATATACAGATAATTTCATAAAAAGATGAGTCGTAAAGACTTACAAAAAGCCAGTCAAGATATTCAGACGGCTATAGCCACAGCGACATCTTTAGAGGAACAGAAAAAGTTAGCAGAAGGATATAAAGAAAAACTTGAAAAGGAAGAAAAGAAAGCAGAAGAAAAGGGTAAGCATTTTGAAAATTTACAAATTAATCAATTTTTAATCTCTGCATTTTCAAAAACTTATCACCCAAACATTACTATAAAAGAGTTAGCACAGGCTTTAAAAAAGAGACTAGATAGTGAAGGTCATAAAAAATTAAATTACAAAGACACTTCAAAGTGGATAATTAACATGATTAAAAGGTTTAATATTGATGTTGGAAATGAAAAGTAAAACGTAAAAAGAAAAGTAGCGGATTATGCTAGATATGAAGAGTTTATGGGCCCGACGAAGGCGACCTGAGAAGCCGGACCTTTCTCTGGTTTGACATTTTTACTATCAACCAGCATGAGACCAAGGTCCATCAAAACTTCTGGTTCGACGCGTTTCGGGAGAACGTGAAGGATATTGGCCGTACGGTGCTGATCCTCTCCCCCTGGAGGAACCCGCTGCCCTTGACTCGCTCATGGTGTTTGTGGGAGATCTTCTGCACGCGCGATACGGGAGCCAGGTTTGAGATCTGCTTGTCTGAAGCCGAGGCGAAGGATTTTCAAGACGCTCTTTCGAACGATTTTCCTTCCATCATGGCGTCGTTATGTCAAATAGACGTTAAGAAGTCGCAGGCTTCCAACAAGGAAGACCAAAAAAAAATCTTGGCTCTGGTGGAAGGGCCTCAGGGAGGGGGAGCGCACGAGACCAACAAGGCCGTGCTGGCTCAGATGCGAGCGTGGCTAGCGCAGGCGGGTCGCGACGCGCTCAAGGCCACGGAAGGAAAGACAGATCCAGACACTTTGAAACTCATGCACCAAGTGGGCGTGTTACTTTATGAACAGGACGACCTAAAGGGAGCAGAGGAACTTCTCCGTCATTGCTTGGTCGCATGCGAGAAGACTCTCGGGGCCGAGCACGCGAATACGTTGAGTTGTGTCAGCAACCTGGCTGGGTTGCTGCAAGACCAGGGCAAGCTGGCGGAGGCCGAGCTTCTATTCCGCAGGGCCCTGCAAGCACGCAAGAAGACTCTTGAGGCCGAGCACCCTGACACGTTGACTTCTGTCAACAACCTGGTCGGGTTGCTGCAGCAGCAGGGCAAGCTGGCGGAGGCCGAGCGTCTGTGCCGCAGGGCCCTGAAATCCCGCGAGAAGACTCTTGGGGCCGAGCACCCGGACACCTTGACTTCTGTCAATAACCTGGCTGGGTTGCTGCAGCAGCAGGGCAAGCTGGCGGAGGCCGAGCCTCTTTACCACAGAGCCCTGCAACTAAGCGAGAAGACTCTTGGGGCCGAGCACGCAGACACGTCGACTTCTGTCGGCAACCTAGCCTTGTTGCTGCAAGACCAGGGCAAGCTGGCGGAGGCCGAGCCTCTGCATCGCAGGGCCCTGCAAGCACGCGAGAAGACTCTTGGGGCCGAGCACCCGGACACGTTGACTTCTGTCAGCAACCTGGCCTTGTTGCTCTACCAGCAGGGCAAGCTGGCGGAGGCAGAGCTTCTATTCCGTCGGGCCCTGCAAGCATGCGACAAGACTCTCGGGGCCGAGCACCCGCAGACTTTGGTTTCTGTCAACAACCTGGCCTCGCTGCTGGAAGACCAGGGCAAGCTGGCGGAGGCCGAGCCTTTACACCGCAGGATCCTGCAAGCAAGCGAGAAGACTCTTGGGGCCGAGCACCCGTACACCTTGACTTCTGTCAGCAACCTGGCCTCGTTGCTGCAAGACCAGGGCAAGCTGGCGGAGGCCGAGCCTCTGTGCCGCAGGGCCCTTCAAGCACGCGAGAAGACTCTCGGGGCCGAGCACCCGGACACCTTGGCGTCTGTCAACAACTTGGCTTCGTTCCTGGAAGCCCAGGGCAAGCTGGCGGAGGCAGAGCCTCTATTCCGTCAGGCCCTTGAAGTAAGCGAGATGACTTATGGGGTCAAGCACCCGTACACGTTGATTTATGTCAACAACCTGGCCTCGTTGCTATACCAGCAGGGCAAGCTGGCGGAGGCCGAACCTTTGTGCCGCAGGGCACTGCAAGCACGCGAGAAGACTCTTGGGGCCGAACACCCGGACACGTTGACTTCTGTCAACAACCTGGCTTCGTTCCTGGAAGCCCAGGGCAAGCTGGCGGAGGCCGAGCCTCTGTACCGCAGGGCCCTGCAAGCAAGTTCGTCATGTCTCGGGCCGCAGCATCAAATCACTCTGGCGTCTGCCACGAACCTCGGTACGTTGCTCTACCGGCAAGGCCGGCTAGCGGAAGCCAGGCCCCTGTTGCAGCAAGCCGTATCGGGCTTCGAGGCCGTCCTGGGGGCAGAGCACCCGACCACACATATTACAAAAAAATGGCTGGCCGCTGCCTCCAAGTGAGCGCTAGAGACAGAGAGAGAGAGAGACAGAGAGAGAGAGAGAGAGAGAGAGAGAGAGAGAGAGAGAGAGAGAGAGAGAGAGAGAGTGAGCTATCTATCTATCTATCTATCTATCTATCTATCTATCTATCTATCTACATACGTCCCACTACTTAACCAGACTCTGAGGTAAAATTAATATTAATAACTCTAACTAGTAAGAACGAAGTGTTGAACCAGGAGGGAGAAGAAGGGGCACAAGCCAGTAACTCTCGCGCATCGCACACACACACACACACACACTTCACAGCAACCAGTTGAACCCGCACGCGAGAAGGAATAATCACAACATCATCAGGAAAGAATTATACAGTAATTTCCAAAGCATTTGCAGTTCGATGCTCGGTCAGCAACAAGGACAGAAAGCTCTCAGACATAAAGGCTATTAATTCATGAAGTTACTTTAAATTACCTCGTTGACCTGCCCACCTACCTACTACCTACCTAACTACCTACCTACCTACCAACTACCAACCTACTCATTACATTCCTTCCTGCCCAGCCTTACCTACTTTCCTTGCCAACCTATCTACCAATACACCTATCTGTCTAGCTACCTCACCACCTACCTATCTACGTATCAAGCTATCTGCCTACTAAACTAACTACGTACCCTAACTACACACTACCTCCTACCTCTGACCTACCTCCATACTTACATACCTGCCTCCTACCTAGGTTACAACTTACACACCTTGCCTACATACCTCCTACCTACCTTGTCTATTCATTCAACTAGTAATCCGCGCCCTTGAATAGGTAGGTAGGTAGTTAGGTAGGTAGGTAGGTAGGTGGGTGGGTAATTTTTTTAATGTGACGATTGCTAAAGTTATTTAACTAGGTATATATTAAGTAGATTACTTTCAAAAGCGAATAACCACTCACCCCACCCCCCCCCCCCTCTCTTCCACCACTCCCCTTTTTTTCAAGATTTTATTTAACACAAAATGAAGTCAGAGCCTAGCATTAATTATAGTACTGTCCATAGGTGAGTCCGATCGGCTGACTTGCTGGTCTTTTGAGCTCACTTGCACCTGCTGACCATTATGATACGGTTGCCTTTGCCTCATCAAGTCAAAAGGTGGCTCTCAGTGTGAAAGGAGACTGATCGAGTTTGAGTATTGGCGGACATTGAAGGCTCAGTCTGAGAATTTTTCAGTCAGGTTGCTCAATTTCTGAACAATTCTTGAGTGTCCGGCTGCTCAATTCCTGCACAATTGGATACGAAAAAGGAAATTTAGTAGTAACATCAAAAAAGCGTAACGTCAAAAAGCGGTCACGAACGAACGAACTATTAATATATATTAATAACTAACTAACACACACAAAAAAAATTCAACGCAAACGCGGAAAAAAAACACTAAAAAAAAAAGTTAGCTCCTGAGGTATATGCACTGCGGGCCGAATATTGTATCTCTTTGATACCACTTCCATTCTATCTCTTCTCAGCGGCTTCCCACTCAGACTCTACTAGTGCCAAGTATTTTATTAAAACAGTGTTAGCGTCAAAGAAAGAAAGAAAGAAAAAAAAGAGTGAAAGTGGGGGGGGGGGGGGAAGGAAAGAAAGAAAGAAAAAGAAAACTTGCTTTCCTCTAAATTATTTATCATTTACATTTAGTCTACTATATTCCCTTTTTACCACTTTCCTTTAAAAAACTTAGTTTGTAAAAGGGTGAATCTGAGCGTTGAAGTATTGCAGAAGATGTGTATTTTACTGAAGAGGCAGTCTGAGCTTATTCTTCTCGTGGCGCAGGCTGCTGCAGCTTGGCCAGTGCCGCCTCCAGCTTCTCGTTCTTGAAACACTCCTCCTCGTAGTCCTTCACCGCCTACACACACACACACACACACACACACACATATATATATATATATATATATATATATATATATATATATATATATATATATATATATATGCTATTCTGCACTGGCCCGAAACCAGGGCAGCAACAGCAGCAAACACTAAGACCAAGCAACAAGAATAAGAGCTTGAAGTAGGCATGCATGTTGCTTGGCTGGCAGCAAAGAACAACACCGAACAGTCACATTTGCGTTCGAAAGGGAGAAAAAAAAAAAAGCTAAGTATAGTATAGCACGTGTGGAGGCTGAAACCTGGACGGGCGGATGATGCACAAGAGCAACAAACAAGAACAGCAAACATCAACAACAGCGAACAACAACAACAACGAACAACCTGAGAGAGAGAGAGAGAGAGAGAGCGAGCGAGAGAGAGAGAGAGAGAGAGAGAGAGAGAGACCTTGAAGTAGGCACGCTGCTTGGCAAGCAGTGCGGCGTGCTTGTTCTTGAGCTAACACACAACCAGACATACATATCGAACATGCAAACATACATACATACATTACATGCATTACATACATTACATACATTACACACGTACATTGAAAAACATTACATTACATTGCATTACATTACATTACGTTACATTACATTACGTTACGTTACGTTACGTTACTTTACGTTACGTTACATTACATTACATTACAATACGTTACGTTACGTTATGTTGCGTTACGTTACGTTACGTACGTAACGTTACGTTACGTTACATTACGTTACATTACATTACATTACATTACATTACATTACATTACATACATTACATACATACATACATATGATAACATAACATAACATAACATAACATACCATAAC
>WBZZ01001378.1:0-31857 GCA_019918135.1 Paulinella micropora
CGGACAACTGTCGCTTAGCCGGAGGCCGCGCGTACGTCGCGTATTGCTTGTCCGATTCGTCAGGTCACGATGACAGAGTTCCTTCCAATGCCAATGCGCCAGCTACCCCCGCACTGCCACTCAAAATAGATGTTGGACAAGAAGAAAAAGAAGAAGATGAAGATAAGTACACCGAGAATTCCAAGCTCCTCAGTGTACGTCGACAGCTGTCGCGCCCGTACCGGCTGTCCGTAGTAAAATGTGCAGCGATAAAACGTGTGGTGATGAGCCTGCTAGTGTTTTGGGCACTAGTGGAAGGCCTGTGCCTGGGTTGCAAAGCAACGACAGTGTTGGGATCACCAGTGCTTGTGCTAGTGTACAGCGCACCTGCCAACTTGAACAAACGCATGGCACTAAAGTACCGAGTTAGGAATCTCCTGATGAGATAATTGGAGGGTCTCCCGGATGTGATCCCGGAAGGCTGTGTCAAGGTCCCGGAGCAACTTTTGGGGAAAGGGGGTCCAGCCGAAGGAAAAATCGAGGATGCTGGTGAGGAGATTGGTGAGAGCTATCCTTTTCCGTACAGGCGATAGGTTGAGGCTGCGATAATCTCATTACTGTAGAAAAGGAAGGTTCCAAAGCCAGCCGCGTTTCCAAGTTCGGGAAAGCAAGATCCATCGGGGACGAGGATAGCGTCATATGGGGACAGAGATTCCGGGGAAAGCTCCTCGGGCCGATCAAGCCGCGGTGCCAGGCGAGACACAGGGAAACGCTCCTGGAATTCGGCAGGGAGAGAGCTGAGCCGCAAAGCGAAGGCGTTGGATTGAAGTCTGATGATAAGTCCCCGGGTGTCGGCCCCAGCAGGCAGGTGAATCCCCAGGTATTCCCAGGCCTCTGCTTCGCCGGGGAGCCTTGCCCCCCGCAAAATTTCTTTAGGGGCCCAGCCATTGCCAAAATGTCCTGCGCCCAAAAAAAAAATTCTGTCGCAATTTACGGCAAATTGCAAAATGTCCGTATCTTCCTGCATTTTCGGCAATTGGCGCGAAATTCACCGCAAACCGAAACCTTTAAGAATTTTTTTTGCAAAGGACATTTCGGCAATGGCTGCGGCAGCTAAAGAGATTTTTGGGGAAAGCAGAGCGGGCGGGGAGTTTTTTTTTTGTCTAATTATTTTCCCCCGCCCGCCCCCGTTTCCCAAAAATTTTCTTTGGCTCATTTTCAATTGCCGAAATGTCCTTCGCCAAATAGAAGTTTTTACTGCGTGCCGCAATTTGCAAAAAGGGCAGAATGTCCGTAACCTGCGGCGTTTTCTACATCTGTCGCCAAGTGTACCGTAAAACCGGCAGACAGCTAATTTTTTTTTGTGAAGGACATTTCGGCAATGGCGTAGGTAGCCAGAGAAAATCTTTGGGGAAAGGCGGGCGGGCGGGGAATTTTTTGGGGTCTAATTATTTTCCCCCGCCCGCCCCCGTTTCCCCAAAAATTTTCTTTGGCTCATTTTCGATTGCCGAAATGTCCTTCGCCAAAAAGAAGTTTTTACTGCGTGTCGCAATTTGCGGCAAAAAGGGCAAAATGTCCGTAACCTGCGGCGTTTTTCAGCATTTGTCGCAAAATTCACCGGAAGCCGCTAGAAAGCAGAAAAAAATTTGCAAAGGACATTTCGGCAATGGCGTAGGTAGCTAGAGAAAATTTCTGGGGAAAGGCGGGCGGCGGGGAATTTTTTTGTCTAATTTTTTTCCCCGCCCGCAATGTTTTGCCCCCAAAAATTTTCTTTTGGCAACGCAGCCATTGCCGAAATGTCCTTCGCTCCAAAAAAAAATCCTTTGCGTGCCGCAAACTGCGGCAACACCGGATTCCCGCAGACAGCCAAAAAAAAAATCGCTACCAACGCATTGCACAGGGTGCACCACGCAGTTTTGCTCTTACGTGACGATCAAACAAGTGTGCGAATTTCACGCTGATCCAAAAAATCTTTTTATTTATTTATTCCGCTTTCGATTGAATCTAAGCTTTTTGGCGGAGTCCGGCTGTCCGCGTTCGACCGGAAGGCATGGAACAAGATCTGTCGGATTTGCGGGTTTAGCAGCCCGGGCCACGAGAAGAAGTGTGCGCCATTCTGCGCGGCCGACACACGGACACGCAGGTGCTCCAGGGTTGGATGAAGCCACTGCAGTTTCCTCGTTTAAGAATTTCCAGTTCTACGTCGACCCACGACCCCAGTGCCCGCTCATTCGAATGCACCTTGTCTCCCCAGACCTGGACAAAGTTGGACTCACCTACTAAAGTGACACCGTCTTCGGCCGCGGGGCATACCCTGCCAAAAGGGTAATTGACCAGCTTGGTTGCGGAAAGCTGCTCGTAATCGTGCGCAAACCCCGAATATTCTGCCAGCGCCAGCGCCAGGCCGTACACCCACACGCGCCACGTGCCGTGCTGGCGGTCCTCGTCGTCTGCGGCTGCATCGCTGTTGCTGAATAGGCAAGCCATAATCTGCCGTTCCTCTACTCTCGTTTCCGCGGTCACGCCTTGGTAACTAAGCTTGAGGGCCGGCTCGCAAATGGCCTTGGCCTGTGCCGCAGAAATTTGCCAGCGGCCGCGGCAGGGTTCCAGGAGCAGCTCCCCTAACTGAAGGGCACGAATGCAGTCTTGACGGGCCAACCACCGCTCCAGCGCTTTGAGGTACCTCGTTTCCCCAAATATTTTCCTTAGCTCATTTTCAATTGCCGAAATGTCCTTCGCCCAAAAAAAAATTTTTTTCTTTGCGTGCCGCAATTTGCTGCAAAAAATGCAAAATGTCCGTAACTCCCGGCGTTTTCTGCATTTGGAATGCCCCCCCCCTCGCGCGTTTTGCCAGCACTTGAGCTGCCCAATGTACTCTTGCCAGCCAAAAAAAGGATTTATGGGCGAAGGGGGGGGGGGGGTGGTGGAGGGGGGGCCTTGTATCTCGCCCCCCCCCCCCAAGAAACCGGCCTAAAAGAAAGCCTAGCGACATATGTAGAGCCTTTAGTTGTTTTTGGTGCGATGGGGAAGGGATTCCTTATTGTATTCTAGGGTTGCAGCAGACCAACAGCGACAACAAAAAAAACACGCACAGACACAAAGCCACACGTAACCAGCCAACCTTTCTTTTTTTTAACACACACAACCAGAAACACACTTTCACGTGACTGAGAGCAAACAACAATTGCTTTTTTTTTCTTATGTCTATGTGTGTGTGTCTGTGACTGTCTTGGTTCTCTTTTTTTTGTGGGGGGGGGGGGGGGGATTGTTGTGCACTGCCCTCCCCCCCCCCCTTTCCTCTTGAACAGATTCGTGAACAGCATTAGCCGGCCAATAGCAAAACCATGAGCACTACCGAAACTACCACCACGATCCAGGCCAGCCACACAGAACGCAGGCCCGCCCCTTCCCCAGCTTCTTCTCCGTTGCACAAGAAGGCACGCCTGCAAGCTAAGGGCCCGCAGACCGCCACCACGACCCAGTCCGACGAGACAAAACGCAGGCCTGTCCCCTCACCGGCTTCTTCTCCGTTGCTCGAGAAGGCACGCCTGCAAACTGAGGGCCCACAAACCGCTAGCAGGCCTGTGCTGGCGGAAGCAGACCTAATCCTGATTACGCGTGGGCCCGAGCCCGTCAACCGCGCGTTCTGTGCCCAGCGCCGTAGGTACCGGGCCTGTTGGGAAGAGTCCGGATCGACTGAAGCTAAGGTCGCGGACTTAGGCTTAAGAGTTCAAGAGGCTAGCGCAAAGGCAGCAGCAGCGGCGCCATTGCTTCGTGAGCTCTTTGGGGCCTTGGCGGGCGCTTGTGCGCTGCTGCACCCGCTACAGGAAGTAAACGACGACGCGGTTGCGAGCGGAGAATGTTATGCAGTGCGAGAGTGCGAGGGCGGAAACTGTGGAGAGAGCGCGGCGCCTGCGGGCCTTAATAGTGTGCACGAAGATCGCTTGGGCGCTAATACTCTTGTCGCCCTTGCCTATGTTTTTCTTTTAGTTGATTCCCCTCGACGACGCGAGTGAGAGCGACTCCGTGCTTGTGACTTTAAAAAAAAGTGCGCAAAGTGCCAAAAAGTTGTTTTCTTTTTTTTAGAATTAAAAGTTTGACAAAAGTCTGATACTTGGCAAAAAGTTTGGGGTCTGTTTATATGGACCGTGCCCGCCGTTAAAGGTAAAGCAGCCGTTGCCAAAATCGCCCAAAAGAAATTTTTTGCCTCGTGCCGCAATTTGCGGTCGACCTGAAGTTGCCGTAAATTCCTGCGTTTCGACATTTGTCGCCAAATTCACCGGATTTTGGCAGACAGCTAAAAACATCTTTTCGCTACCAACGCAATTGCAACAGGTTAGCTAATTTTTTTCTGGGCGAGCGCCGGTGGGCGGGGAAAATTTATTAAATTGTTTGCAACCAAAAAAAAAAAAAAAAATACCCGCCCGCCGGCCTTTGCCCGACAAAATTTTTCAGGTAAACGCAGTTGTTGCTGAAATGTCCTTCGCCGGGGGGGCGGCCGCAGCGTGGCCCCCCCCCCCCCCTAGAGGGGGGGGGCCGCACACACCGACCCCCTCCCCCCCTCCCCCTACCTAGAACATTATTTTCGGAAGGAGGCAAGTCTACGTTTGAAGCTAAATGAAGCTATATGAAATTGATTTTTCCGAAAAATTATAAAATTCTGTAAATCATTGCAAATTCACAGGAAAACAATAAAAACATTTTAATTTTATTAATTTTACTTAATTTCCCTCACTTATGAGGTCGGGTGGCACCTGGGCCTACCGCACCGGCCACTACGGATTGGAGGCGGGGGGGGAGAGGAGGGGGGGGGAGGCTTTCCGGAAGTAGTAAATACTAATTTTCAATATTTCTAAAGAGTTTGAAACAAATAATAAAAACAAGAAATAAATTTATTTCGCTTAGCTCTAGACATACCGCACCGACCACTACCCCGGGGGGGGGGGGGAGGTCACCTCCCCCACCCCCCGGCGGCGCAAATCGATTGACTGATTGAGGCAATCATTGATGCGTAGCATGTTAGTGACACACTTAACATCGGTGATTGCCTTAATATATTGCTGAAATTGTAACAGAGCCGCACCGACCACTACCGCGCCGGGGGGGGGGGATTGTAAGACACTATCTACTACTTGAACTGATTCATGTAGTTTTGCCTCTCGATCATTTGATCAAACTGAACCAGGGCTGAAAACACAGATCCTTGCTGCGTCTGGGACTGCTGGTTTGCTACAGCCAGTGGCTGTACCTGCAGCTGCTGCAACCCTACATTCAGACAAGTACAACAAGTAAATATTTTATCTGCGATGCAGGCGGGGGGTTACCATGCGAAGGAAAAACTTGCTGCTGCATGCCTAATTAAACACAAACAATAGTGAGGATTTTGAAGCGGGGCACTAGAGGGACCGGCCACGGGCTGATGCATATGGTGAGGGGAGGCGGGTAGACCAGGAACACCTACGTGTGTATGTGTTGTTTGTGGCTGTACTGAGAGGGAGGGGGGGGGGGGAAGGGGAGGAGAAAGACCTTGCTGAGCTGTCACACTCTGCTGCCACCCATACACACTAGCAGGGGGACCACCCACTGCGTTCGCTGCACCAACAAGCAAGCATGCAAGCAAAAAACAAACAAGCAGGGGGGGAGGACCCGGCTGAGGCTGGACCATCAAACTCTGCTGCCCCCCATACCCACTAGTAGGGAGACCAGGCTGTTGGTGAGGGGAGGCGGGTGGACCAGGAAGATCTACGTGTGTATGTGTTGTGTGTGGCTGTACTGAAAGGGGGGGGGGGGGGGGACCCGGCTGTGGATAGTGTCAGACTCTGCTGGCCTCCATACCCACTGGTAGGGGGACCAAAATTGCTGGATGGCTGGTTGGGAGGGAAACCGCTGGGAGGGGAACCGCTGGGAGGGGAACCGCTGGGAGGGGAACCGCTGGGAGGGGAACCGCTGGGAGGGGAACCGCTGGGAGGGGAACCTCCTGGAGGGGAACCGCTGGGAAAGGATCCGCCTGGAGCGAGGGGAACCACTGGGGGGTACATGATCATGCTAGTCAGCATGGCTGAAAGGTTTGGATATTGACTCCCCGCCTTTCTTGCAACTGCAATCCACTCCGCTTGCTTCGATCCAGGATTGGCGGCATAGGTTCCAATTTGCTTTCGTACACCTTCCCTCTAGCTTTTTTACAGAAGCCGCATTGGCACCACCATTTATGGGTTCCAATTTTCCATAATCCACAGGCTAACTCTTCCTCCGTCGGTTCGTAAGAGGGGGCCGTCGTACCCACCCTTGCGGACCTGGCTGACCCTTGGGAGTGGGCTCTTCTTGCTGTATCTCCTCGTCCTCGTCACTCAGCCCTCCAAGTTCATCTCCCTTGATGGACAGTTTGATGGCCTCCAGAGCTTTCTGTCCTGCCGCCCGCTTCTTCCTCTCCTTCTCCTTATTTTTCTCCGCCTCCGCGTCTTGCTCTGCAAAAGACTTTATCTCCAGGAGTGGTTTCAACTGTTTAGCTGGTAACTCTGAGGCGTAGTACGGCGCCAAGTAACAGACAAACTCCTGGTCCCAGCTTGCGTCATCTATTCGTTCGAATGGTATGTCCATATCTACAAGCCCTACCTTCATGAGACATAACTGAAACTCTGTCTCAAAACCCTTGACTTCCCTCAAGACTAGCAAAGAATGATGAATTTTTGGTTTCTTTTTGCTCATTTTGCTAGCTTTCCCAAAGTTGCCATAAGGACCAACAGCAATGACTCTCTCAACCCCCTCTATAGTGACCCAGCATTGCTCAGGCCACACCCACTCACCTAACTCAGTTTTTTTCTGCCTCCATGACATGCGTGACAGCAACACGCCTATGTTCTTCATCCCTGTTTTATCCTTACTGAAAATAGTTGATCCCTTGCACGAACTAATCTCATTTCCTTTGTCATCCCAGAACTGGTACTGCTCACCAGACATGACAGTGAAAAAAAGCCTGTCCTGAGAAAAGCCTTCTTTTACTGCATCGCCGTCTGGGAGAGGTGGTGTTGGGGATGACGGGGCAGATGTTTTTGGCGGTTTATCCTAATCTTTTTTCTCTCCTTCCGTCTTCTCTTTCAGCTTCCTAGCTTCATCTGTGATCTCTTCTTCTTTTTCATCTGCCCTGTCTCCTTCATCTTGCTTCGGAGTCTTCTCGCCTTCCTCTTTTTTCTCTCCTTCCGTCTTCTCTTTTTTCTCTCCTTCCGTGAGCTCATTCAGAACAATCACACGTTCATCTGTCTTCTTACCTTCCTTGGAAGAGGCCAAGGCAGCGTCAAGTGCACTCTTTGCTGTTGTTGAGAGCTTTTCTGTCAATGTTGGCCCTTTTCCACCTCTTGCTGGTAGAGGATCATCACCACCAGGCGGAGGTGAAAAAGGGCGAACAGGAGAAATATTGCGCAATTCATTATTCTGCCCTAAGTATCCGATAAGCTCTCCGTCGTCGGCGCCGTAAACTAGACTATTGTTCGGCTGCACGCTCTTTCTGATTGCTTCTGCTTCCATTTTTTTCTCTGCTCATCTTTCTCTCTTAGTGCTGCTGCTTCTGCCTTCTCCTGCTCTGTCTGTTGGTAAAGCTTCTTCTTCTGCTTCTTGCTCTGTGCCTTTCCTGTAGCTACCTCAGTCTTTTGTTCCTCATCATTCTTGCCCCTCTTCTTGCTCTGTGCCTTTCCTGCAGCTTCCTCAGTCTTTTGTTCCTCATCATTCTTGCCCCTCTTCTTGACACTATTCTTCTTCTTTTTGCTTGCATTCCTCTTTGCACTTCCTTCTTTTTCTTCTTTTTCTTCTTGTGTTTGTTCTTCTTGTTGTTCGTCTTCTTGTTCGTCTTGTTGTTCGTCTTCTCTGTCTTCCCCCTTTTCCTTTCTCCCTCCTCTCCCTCCTCTCCCTCTCCCTCCTCTCCCTCCTCTCCCTCCTCTCCCTCCTCTCCCTCTTTCTCTCCCTCCCCTCCCTCCTCTCCCTCCTTTCCCTGCCCTTCCTTGCGCTCCTCCTTCTCCTCCTTCTTCTCCATCTCCTTTTCCTGTGTTTCCTTTTTTCTGTCGTTTTCGTTTTCTTATTTCTTCTTCTTCTTCTTCTTCTTCTTCTTCTTCTTCTTCTTCTTCTTCTTCTTCTTCTTCTTCTTCTTTTTCTTTCTCTTCATCTTCAGGATGAATGCTGATCCTTGTCTTCCTTACTCTTACTCCTCTCCTTGGTTCTGTGCGTGCACGTGCCTCCTCAACAGAGTCTGGATTGGGGCGGCCTACCCAAAGTTTCTTCATGCCAGGATTGCCAGTGCTGTCAAAGTTTTGAACGATATGGGGGGTAACTCACCGAGAGAATGTCTGTTTGGAATGGAAATTCTGCAAATCAACTCTCCCCATTTTTCGTTTTCGCGGACCTCCTTGTCAGTTTTCCAGTCCTTCTTTCCATTTTTGTAGAGTACCAACCAAAAAATGTTGTCAGTGTCATCTTTTCGAGACTCTAACAGCTTTGTCATCGGATTCTCTTGCTCAGCCATGTCTCTAGTGTCTGGAGCTAGCGAAGTAACAGCGAGTGCGCAGTGCAGACTTCCAGCGAAAAAGGCTTGGTAATCTGCGCTGGTTACGGATGGGGAAAAAATGGCACTGACCGTAATTTCCGGTTTTTTTACTCAGGCCGCTGGGAGCTTCACTGGGGAAGCCCATACACCATTTCTCTTGCTTTTCTTATGTTCGACACTTGTTTTTGTTCTTTTTTTGTTACATATTCCTTCCTTACATCACCCTGAATGATTCTGTACCATTTTCTTCTTGTTTTCTTGCTTGCTTTCATCATTCATATTGACCAACTAACTAATTTCTGCAAAGTGATTGCAGAATTTGTTTTGTTTTCGGTTGGTTCTTTGTCTATGCGTATGTTTATTATATTATTGTGTTGTAGACTCTTTTATTACACCATAATGAAGGATTTTTTCAATTATCCCATCACGTATCTTTGTTTCTTGTGTGAAACTGTCACCCACTACGAACTTGCATGCAAGTAGCCGCCATTTTTTTTTCCTGTTGTTTGTGTTGCCTGTTCTTATGTTTGCAGTATTTCTTTGTTAAGCACGCCTTACCTACATCACAGTGAAGGATTCTGCCTTGTTTTCTTCTTGTTTTCTTGCTTGGTTGCAATATTCACGTTACCAAAGTAACTAATTTCTGCAAAGTGATTGCAGAATTTGTTTTGTTTTCGGTTGGTTCTTTGTCTATGCTTATGTTAATTATATTATTGTGTTGTAGATTCTTTTATTGCACCATAATGAAGGATTTTTTCATTATCCCATCACGTATCTTTGTTTCTTCTGTGAAACTGTCACCCACTACGAACTTGCATGCAAGTAGCCGCCATTTCTTTTTTTCTGTTGTCTGTGTTGCCTGTTCTTATGTTTGCAGTATTTTTTTGTTGAACATTCCTTACCTACATCACAGTGAAGGATTCTGTCTTGTTTTTTTCTTGTTTTCTTGCTTGGTTGCAATATTCACGTTCACCAAGTAACTAATTTCTGCAAGGTGATTGCAGAATTTGTTTTGTTTTTGGTTGGTTCTTTGTCTATGCTTATGTTTATTGTATTATTGTGTTGTAGATTCTTTTAATACACCTTAATGAAGGATTCTGTCTTGTTTTTTTCTTGTTTTCTTGCTTGGTTGCAATATTCACGTTCAGCAGGTAACTAATTTCTGCAAAGTGATTGCAGAATTTGTTTTGTTTTCGGTTGGTTCTTTGTCTATGCTTATGTTTATTATATTATTGTGTTGTAGATTCTTTTACTACACCTTAATGAAGATTCTTTTACGACCCCCTCCCCGCAGAGAGGCAGTGAAGATGGTACGGAAGCGAGATTGGTCGCATGTCAAGGAGATGAGAGTTGGTGAGTTTGGCATCTGCAACACTTGCTTTGAGCTTTACCGAGTGCGTGACGAGGGGTTTACTGGTGAGAGGGACGCACAGGACTGGCAGGTGGCTAATAACTTACACCACAAAATTCACCAGATCTGCCGTAAGCAACATCAGAACCGTATTGCACAAGCCGCTGTTGTATACAAGTGGTTGTCCTGTTTTACAATTGATATGTCACGGCCCTTCTATATTCCGTCCGCACGCCGGGTTCTAGATGACTTCAAGGGCAAACATGTCATGGAGCTTATGTGGGGCGGGTCTATTAACTTCGGAGGAAAGATAGAGTATATCATCGTCCACGGTCCCGGTATTACGCATGGGGCAAACTCGAACATTACGTTTCTCTATCATATTCTCAGAGCGGATCTGTTTGACCCAAAGACAATGGCATCTAGCGAGTTGGATTTGGAAGTCGACGGGGCGGGCGATACCACTGCTAAGTGCGCCCAGATGTTTTACTGTCATATCTGCAAGGTGCAATGGAAAGATACGGTACGTACAAACCGCTGCCCGCGCCACCACACACACAATGTCCAGGATCAGCGGCACTATATCACGAGATATTTCGGGTGGAACAAGACCATGACAACCACTAATATCGCGCAGGGTTTGTATAAAATGATGCTCGGGTATCGTAATAGCGGCAATCGGGTAGTTTTGCTTTTGCTGACAAAAAATTACGACTGGGAAGATTATTTCTCGCCTTGTGAAAACCCGAACATGAAATATACGAACAAACCTCTGTCGTGGGTAGTACCAAGCTTCTGCAGAGGAAGGCTGCATGCCTACTGCAGAGTACAAGCAGCATGGTGATGCTGATCTGCACTGGTGCGGGGAAGGTGGTGCTCCCGGTGCACCCCAGCTGAAGGCTTACTTGCGCCCCCCCAGTCAAACTCAGGCCAACTGAGCTCCCACCAGAGAATTGGGTTACAGAGAAAAAGCGGGCAGATCTCCATGAAATTCTCAATTGCAAGCCTGGCTACATGTCAGAAGAGGAAATCGAATGGATGAAAGAAGTTATGTCCACTTTCACCATCACTCGCATCCACAGGGATGGAGTATACGGACAGGATGGGCTGCCAGGTTATCCTGCTCACTTGGGGCCATGTGTGGACAGGAAGGGCCATGCGTGGCTAGCTAACAACATCAGGGTGCTAGATGAGCTGCCTGAAGGGGACCTGTGGGCGGTTCCCCCTGCTAGATTTGCTGCTCGTGAGGCGCGAGACTCTCTTACAGCAGAGGAAAAAAAAATGCTTCCACACCATGAGATATTTTCTCGTAAGCCCACGCCCCAACACCCCAAAACGTACCCAGGAGCCAGGGTAATGACTGAGGATGAGAAGAAGACGTGGCACTCAATTGGAGTTGAGAGAGATCCTGTCGAAGAGATAGCAGTTGCCCTTAGCAAAGCACGTCAGGAAGGGTTGAGTGAGGAAAAGTTCTGCAAAGTGCCGGGTGTAACTGTTCCCAAGCTCAAGGCATATTGCAAGGCGAAGGGCCTTACAACAAAAGGGAACAAACCTGCTCTGCTCGTGCTTGGGCGCATGCAGCGACGCAAATAGAATGCTTAGCTCCAGATGAGGAAGGCGCTGAGCTCGACTCGCAGGCAGATGACAGTGACGCAATCGCGGAGGCGATGGAAGCTAACGCACTTGCAGGACAGTCAGACTTTGAACCATCAGGTAGCGACAGAGACTGATTTTGTCAAAATGCTTTAGTAAGTTAAAGTATCTGTTGCTCAACGTGTATTTACCTAGCTAATACTTATAAGCATTTGTGATTTAGTGCAGATACTTCTCAATCCCCCCCCCCCCCCCCGCGGTAGTGGTCGGTGCGGTAGGTCTGGAGCCAAGCGAAATAAATTCATTTCTTGCTTTTATCAATTGTTTCAAACGTTTTAAAAATATTGAAATTAGATTAGTATTTACTACTTCCAGAAAGCACCCCCTGCCATCCTCCCCCCCCCCACCCCCCCCCCCCCCGGGGTAGTGGTCGGTGCGGTATGTCTAGAGCTAAGCGAAATAAATTCATTTCTTGCTTTTATTATTTGCTTCAAACGCTTGGGAAATATTGAAATTAGATTAGTATTTACTACTTCCGGAAAGCCTCCCCTCCCCTCCACTCCTCCCCCCCCCCTCCCCTCCCCCCCCCCCGGTAGTAGTGGCCGGTGCGGTAGGCCCGGGTGCCACCCGGACCTCATAAGTGAGGGAAATTAAGTAAAATTAATAAAATTAAAATGTTTTTATTGTTTTCCTGTTAATTTGCAATGATTTACGTAATTTTATAATGTTTTGAAAAAATCGACTTCATATAGATACATTTAGCTTCAAACGTAGACTTGCCTCCTTCCGAAAAAAATGTTCTAGCCCCAACCTTTATCAAGAGCCTTACCAAAAATACTTTGGCTGGCCTTGCAAAGAAATTCAGCACGTGCGTCGCGGCGGCCCTCTCCCCCTCTTTCTGCCTTTTCCTTTCTTTAGGCCGCCCCCCTCCCTCCCTCCCTCCCATCCCTCTGACAACACTTGAGCTCCCTCTTGTGGGATCAAAAGACAGGCAAAAATCAAACAAAAGAGCGGGCCCTCCCTTTCTCTTACCATCCGCCCCCCCCCCCTCCCACCCTTTTCTCCCCCTTGTTCTAAAGTGCGGACAACCGGTCCTTCACCATTTGGGATCCAAGAAAAATTCTCTGCCTGCTTCATTTGTCCAACGCATTCAAAAAAAAAAACCACGAATCAAGGTACGTACATGACAACAGGGAAACCACTTGGCACTAGAGGGCCTGTGCTGACTACGGGTTCGACCAGTGACATTGAATGAGACAGCTCACTCTCTGGGAAAAGGTGACCAGGTGTCCAGCGCAGGTGGCAACTAGCCCGGCCAACAACACGGAGCCTCAGGCCAGCCCGCGCCCGCAGCCCGCGAGTTGCGACCCAGAGCCACGAGAAGCCAAGACCAGAGAGAAGAAAGGCGACAGTCTGGAGAAGCAAGTTTTAGCTTATGCGCCGTTCTGGACCGAGTCTGCCAGGAAGATGGCTAGGCAGTTACCTCTAGCTGTAGGCAGCGGCTTCGCTCTGACTGTCTGGCCCGTTCCTCTGACTAAGGTCATGGGGTGCGGATCCTGGAGCTCGACCCGCAGGTACGAGCCGACCACGCGACCGAGCTCACAGGTGACCTCCTGGCAGTCGCGACTTGCACTCCTGCCCGCAACCAAGGCCGATGCGCGACTGAACGCGGCACAAGCAGGTAAGCAGAATAAGGCGCCCAAGAAGAAATTCAGTCTCAACAAGCAGGCGAACAAGACGCCCCCGCTTTAGACGCTCACGTGCAGAATCTACTCCAAGACCAAAGATAAAGAGGCGGGGCAACCCTGGCTGCATAAGGCGTGGCTTCTCTACCGCGCTGTGCATACTACCTGGAATGCTGCGCTGGCTTGGCTGCGCAAAGAGGATAAGCGCTTTCCGCAATGCCAAGAAGAACAGAAAGCCACCCAAGCTACTAGAAAAAGGCCAAGGTGCCTGGAAACAGAGGACAAGCCCGCCAAGAAACAAAAGAAGGATACAGTGGAAGAGACGCTCGAGGAGATCAAGGCCAGGAAAGCCAACCGCCGACAAGAGCAGAAGGAGCGCCGAGAAAAAAGAAGGGCCGAGCTGGGCGGCAGAATGCGATGTTTGGGCGACTTTGACCTACATACGCTGCGCCTGCGTTTTGTGAAAGACAGTAGCACATTTGTGCAAAAGCGTTCCTGGCTGCTCCAGGTGCCGTATGACATCCGCGCAGTGGCCATCCGGGACTTGCAAGCGGCGAGGGCCTCCGTCATCTCCAATCTTAGGCAAAAGGGCAAAGTGTTTCACTGGAAGAGGGTTAACTTCCGTAACGGCTCAGAAACATACCGACAAGCTGCTGAGCAAGCTTGCGCTGCTGGCTAGCATTTATTGGATATGCTTGCAGAAGTCTTGCCCAAGTCCGACCACTTCGTCGCAGGTGATGATGAGAGTACTGATGAGGCTCCCCGCCTTGCCGACTCAATTGTTGGGAGGGGCAGGGCATTGCATAGTCCAAGGCACTGGAAAGGCAAGCAAGAAGAAATAGGTATGGTCACTTCGTCTTGTTGGCAAGCATGTTTCTGACTTATTGCTTTCTGCCTCACAGTTGTTCTTCGAACTTCGTGTGTTGCCTGCTTGAACAGCGGATGAGCTCAAAAGAGGTCGGAAAAATTATTGTGTGAATGGGATTTGCTTTTTTAAGGGGGGGGGGGGGGGGGAAGGGGGGTGGCAACCTCCAGAGAGGGTTTTGATATAAAAATGATAGGCACCGGATGATTAATATATACACATCATTATTAAGTCATAAAAAATTAACTCATAAACATGGGACTGTGCAAGACTTAAATAGTTAGCAATATATGAATATTCAATCAGAAGAGAAAAACAGAGACTTGATGAATCATCCAATACCATCACAATACCATACTTACAAGAAGTGTCTACTTCTCTGCATTTGGAGCCTGACATGGAGCCTGACCGTGTGCATACAGGTGTATAGTGCAACAGAAAAAAAAGTCAGAGTAGACTCTACTCCGACCTTTCAACCTCTGTGGAAGCACCTCTACCAAAATAATCAAAACTAAGCAAAAAAGGCTTGTTAAATATATCCGGAACAACGTCACAAAATTCAGTCGCAGGTCCTCGAGGTGTTGCAACGTGCCTTGACTCAATAAAACCAAAACTGGCAAAAACTTACAAAACTTAAAAGCTTTGAGATGATGGTTGAAATAAACCGATTGCTGTCAGCCTGAATGTACACAATAAAACTGATTGTTTTTATTTGCGAACAAATCATTTAGGAATGAGGTCCAAGAATTGTAGCCCAAGCGTTCAAAGTGAAAATTGATGCCAAACAATGATTGAGATCCTGCAAAGAAGACAAGAACTTAAGCGATGGAAAGACAAAAAAGGCATCCAGAGCTCTTTGTAGTTGGAGAAATGCTGCGATTGATTATCAAGTAACTGAAACGATTCATTAAGACCTAAAGCGGTAAGTAGAAGATTGCGTACAAGGCAGCTTGGCTGAATTGAACAGAAAAAACTAAATTGCATGTTCGCTTGGACACAATGAAACCGGACCCTGATAAGGACAACCTCACGAAAACGATTCAAAGTGCTGATATATATATATGATTTGACTTGATAAATAATACACACACGGAAGAGAACTGCGAACGTGGGTAAGAAATATCTAATGATAGTTATGATAAAGAAATGTACCAGAACAGCAAGCAAAAAGATATGATTATTGATGGCAGCAATGATGCAAGCATGCCTTCACAAAAAAAATATCGGAGTAGACTCTACTCCTGATAACTTACCTCCAGTAAATACAAGGGTGATTCAAATCTAACCCGGCTGAAGTCTCAACATGAACAACGAACAATGAAGAAACTAGCAGCTTTCTTTAAATGACAAAATAACTTTAATTAAAACAGAGACCTACCATGTAGTAAATTACTCGCAGCCTTATCAAAGGAAAAAGGCAAGACTGTCCAAAATTATAGACCATCCAATACTACTGATTGATTTTGGCATCATCCAACAAGTAATCGGTTTCCTGGCTGAGGTTAGATGAAGATGGGAGAGGTCCTGCGGGAGAATCTGCAAGTCTCAGCGGAGAATAGGGAGCAGACCTCAACTTGCCGTTTCTCAGAGCGGCATAAGACATATCAGCGGCAGAACTAGCACCTGGGATCATAAATTTGTCCATGGAAAGTTGGGCTTGGGCTTTCTTTTTCCTAACTCCTTTGCCTGGCCCAAAATGTGACGGTGAGACTTGCGAAAAGAAATCATTCAGCTACCTTTGGCCGCTTGAGCTTGATCGCTTTGCTGAGCGACAGTTGCTGGGGCAGCAGGCAACTGCTGCTGCCGCTGCTGTTGCTGATCCTGCGATTGCTGATCCTGCTGCTGCTGTGGCTGTTCTGGCATCACGCTACGTGAAGTAGGTGAGACACTTGCATTCGACCCCGCAACAGCGCCGCCAGAACTGCTGCTGGACGCAGGAGTTTCAGAGACTTGCTCTTCACCTACCCGAACTGTTGAAGAAGCAGAAACATTCTCACGCTGCTGCAGCGATGCTTCCGCCTCATTGATCGGATCTGCGGCTAAATCCTCGCCCACGGCAGATGCATCGCTGCCCGCAGGACCGAAGCAGACTGAGGAGCACTAGCCGAGGGTAAAGTAAACATAGCAGCCAACTTCTCAAAAGCGGCCTCTCCCAAACCCAAAGTTTTTGCTATGTCCATCTTCTTGTCATCCCTGCATCAATCAAATCAAGAAATGTTTCAGCGAGAAAAAAACCTTTAAAGACACGGTAGAACTCACAGAGCCGAGGTGTCCGTGGAAATCTCGCTTTGAAAAGATTTGCTCTGTAGGTAAAGTCCCATCAAAGTTTGGAGCTTTTGTCGAAAGTGTGATGTAAGATCCTCGATACGTTCTTCATCGGTTGGCCCAGTTTGCTGAAGTTTCTGTACAAGACAAAACAAACAGATAAATAAGACTAGAACAACACAGACTGAGTATGTGTGGGTCAAACCTGATCTTCCTCCAACTCTTCCCCACCCTTGGCGAAATAATGGAAGGATTCCGCGAGTTCATCTGTTGTCCCGTATTGGTACGGGATTTTGTTGAGTGGAAGCGGTGCTTTTGCTTCAGCTGTGCCCTTGGAAGAATTCATGATGATCTTTCTGTGCTTGGAAATAAAATTGAAGACGCGCTTAGAAAACCCAGTCTTCTGTTTGACATCAAGGTCGAGAGAAAGAACAGAATAACCCTGACTCAAAGCGGCGATGGCGCCAGAACCACTGCCGGAGCATAAATCCAAGATCATGTTCGTGTCGACGTTACCCCCAAGCAAATGAATCAACGCTAACACAAGCATGCATTAATTAAAAAATAGACATGATCAAAACAAAGAAATCTGATGTGAAGCAAAATAACTAATGTTACCTTGGTTAAGCTTGACTGATTCAGAAGAAGGATTAACAACCACTTGCTTGAAGGTACCATGGCCGTCTGACTGAGGAACAGCAAACTTTGGTCCTTTACGTTGCCAAAGAACTGATGATCCGAGGGAATTGTATCTTCAAGGAACGAGTCAAGTTCATCAGGCGCACCACACCACTTGGACCAGAGGGTTGTAGATCGCGTTCGGCGAGTCGAGCATAATTGCCAAAATCATCGTATTTCTCGTTGTAGGCGCAAACTACGATGGCGATACTCTAACAAACATCACAAAAAAATATCGGAGTAGGGTCTACTCGAACTTTTCAAAATTTTGAAGTACCTATTGTACGTGTGATACTCATGAGAAGGCCTCCAGCGGGAGTTGACAGGTAGTATCCGGCCCTGTGCGTCTTGCACGATCCAAATCTGTTCCAGTGGAACGTGGACACCAACACAAAACTGAAGGGTACATGGCTTGTTGGTTTGGGGATCCATCTCCGGGCAAGCGATGTCTGCAAAAACAATAAATAAATTTGTAAACAAGGACAAAATATTTTTATTTTTGAGTACCAACTCTATGGCGAAGGCAATGTGCATATTCGATGTTGGTCCAGCGATCCTTGTCCCAGTCGGCCATTCCCCATCCCCAAGGCGCGTTCAGGTTGGCATAGCGGAAAACAATTTTGCACTTGCTCTGAGTACTGTTGAATTTCATCAAGCGTGAGACACAGTTGTAATACTGCGCACTTGACTCGCGTTGGAGTGGTTCAAGGACGTTATACAGAGTGTGGCTCAGAGGAAGCGAGGTAGGCGAGACAGTGAGGTTAGCATTTTCGCCATAAACACTGAGGACCGCACTGTAGACAAATTCATAGCGAGAACCTTGCAGAGACACAACGTGAGGGCACAGGACCACATCGTATTGATGATCATCGCCGTTTTCTTCGCCAGCATCTTCATCTTCCTTAGACGGACTTTCCAGAATTTTAAGGCCACGTGCGATACGTGATTTTCGAGATTCGCATTGTCGAAAGTGCCATGCCGGAGAACGTTTTTGATATCATGATCAAGCTTATTGTACAAGGATTGCCAAAAAGCATGGTCAAGTTTAGGTTCGCCGCCCTCATCTTCCTCCTCCTCCTGGGCGGATGGTGCCTCAGAAACTTCGGCTTGGCGCTTTCGCTTGCCAAGAAGTGCTTGTTTTTCTTCTAACTTGACTCTTTTCTTCTCGTCTGCGATAAATTTTTCCAGAAACTTGGGCTTTTTTTTGGCGAAGGTAAGCAACCATTCCTCGGTGAATTGCGGTCCCAAGAGAGAACGCAGGCATTCCATAGTGTTGTCGGTTGCTTCGAAATTATGTGAGATAGTATTACACGTCCGCAACGTGAGGATATCCTTCTGGGTGCTGAGCCAGGTAGCTGCTTGAGAAGGAATCAAATTGTTGTTCATAATTTTTGAGAAACATTCCTCAAGGAGGGTGTCATGAACCCCAGTCGTGATGTTTTTGATGAAGTTTTTTGATACGGGGTTGTCGTACTTGGAAAAGTCGACCTTGGAAAGAGCTTCGTTTAAGTCTTCGTCACTTCCAGTTTTTTCCGCCTTCTTTTGTGCAGACTTGACCGCAGAAAGACTATACATCCATTGGTTTCGAACCTTGTTAACTCGTTCAAGCATGATCCACAACCTTTGGGGCAGTGCAGCGCAGCGCAGTAGATCAAAGTTGTTAGTTAGAATGCTGTACTGGGTCATGATCCTCTTCTGATCTGGGGTACATTGATCCGCTTTGGTCAACCTGGCATCCTTAATCCTTTCCTCGTCAGGCCAATGAGCATAAGTAACGACTCCCGCGTCTTGAAGCATCGACCAGCGATCAACTTGAGGCAAGATGTTGTTCCTCTCATATTCCATTACGTGAGGACTGACCAGTGACTTGCGAAAGCTATCCTTATCCTCCGTTGTTTCGCAATCCGTGAGAAGGAACACATTGAAAAGCTCCCGAAGTTTCTGCACTTACAGAAAGTAATAAAAATTTTGATTTTTATTTGGAAAAAACATGGCGAAATTTTGGGGAAAAAATATATACGTAGGAGTAGGGTCTACTCCTACATTTCGGAAAAATGGGAAAATTACTGTCGAAAAAAATTTTCTGGGCCAGGAACAAAAAACATAATGATCGAGTAGACCCTACTCCGATTTTTTTTTCTGTAAAACGGTCAATGAGTGAAAATTACTTCGTAAAAAATCAATCAGTAAAAATTTGTTCACGAACAAAATGTCGGAGTAGGTCTACTCCAACAATACGTGTTCATAAAAAAAAAGTCAGAGTAGACCCTACTCAAGTAGACCCTACTCCGACATTATGTGTTTGAAATTGAAATGGTGTGACTTTGGAAAATACGTCGGTTTGCCAGACGTTTTCCTGAGAATCAGAGCTCATTTTCCCCACGGCCCTCGCTATCTCGTCAGACGTTAAGTGGATATACAGCTTGCTGGCACGAAACAGCAAGTTTGGATGCCATACACCTTGTCCATAGTTCTCCAGATACATCTTCACTGCAGCAACACCATGGCTCCCACCGATGACAAGATAATAGATGTCCTGGTGCTTGTTGCTGGGAAATTATTGCTGGCTGAATGTAGAAGGTGGCCATTGCATTTCGGTGTTTTGATTGATCTTGCCCTCACTATAAAGTCCGGGAGTCTCAGCTTCGAACTGCTCCTTGCTGGTGAATTGCTGCCAGTTCAAAGTGTTATTCCAGAAAGGGTCGATGTTACATTCTCAGTCAAATTCCTCACATTTTTCTTGCCAAGTTCAGTAAGCTTCACTGGAACAAGGTATGGTTCAGGCAGGTCTGGGAAACGATTCTCAGCCAACTTGGTAGACAGAGACTGGGCGTGATCTTTGAGGAAGGGACGAATTCGCCATGGTTCCGGTGCGCGGTACATGCGGGGAATAAAAATTTCTTTCACCCCGACCAAATGGTCTCTTTTAATCTCCAAAGAGCGCTGTTCAACGTCGAGCAATAAGAAGCTTTTCCTGACCAGTTGATTTTTCAAAGCTTCTTGTTGCATGATTTCTGAAGCCCTTTCTTGTTGTTACCTGGTTTCATCCTTGGCTTCCTGGGATTTCAGTCTCGCGGTACCAGTGCTCTTGGGCTTCGAAGCATTCTTGCGTTTCTTCCTGGCATTGCCTGCTTTCTCTGTACCCTTTTCTTCTTTGCCTTTTTTTCGCTTGCTTGACTTACCCATGCTAGAAGAAGATCCTTGGGACTTGGTTGACTCAGTGGTGTCGGCTTCACTTTCTTGATCTTCATCTCCTTCCTCATCTTCCGCATCATCTTCCTTCTCCTCATCTGATACTTCAATAACCTCTTGGTTTTCTTGCTGTGATGTTGATTGCAAATTTGCAACTGGTTTGGGCGCGAGGGGGTCCTCAGATTTCTTCTCAGGTTGAACAGCCACAGTTTCAGCGTCGGTTTGTGACTTTTTTTCAGGCAAGGGATTGGGCGGTGATGTTGAAGCATTCAGGATTGGTGCCGGCTTTGGAGTTGACACCTGAGCTGTGGGAGCTGCCGAGGTTGCTGATTTTGATCCTGATCCAGATCGAGTAATATCACCAGGCGAGATGTTGATCGTTGGTGGTGAAGAAGACGAAGACGACGACGACGACGAAGAAGAAGACGACGACGATGTCGACGAGGCAGAAACTTCAGAGGTTGAATCTGAGAACAACACAATTAAAGAACAATGAATCACTACATTGAATACAAAAGGCAGCAAGAATGCTTACCACGTTTGCTCTCTGGAACCATGAGGCCCGCTCTTTGAACAATTGCGTCCAAAATTTCCGGCCTGCTCCTGTCAAAAAATATAATTTGTAGGAGTAGGGTCTACTCCGATTTTTTTTGTGTGTGAAACGGCCGAGACATCAGAGAAGCTTGAAAAGCAACAAAAGGAAAGGAAAAGTTACCATGCTTGTTTCAGTTTTTTCACTTTGGCATTCCAATGGTTGGTATTGAGCGCGGTAAGCATAAGGAAAAAGCAGTATTCCTTCTTGGACTCGTCCACGTCCACATTTTGGAGTTCCTCTTTGCTTGCAAGCGGACCACTTGGCGAACAACTGCACACAAAATCAAAGCTCTGTGAATACGCAAAAATTCCTTTTTTCTTGAAGGACCAAAATCACACCAAAAGCAACAACGAAATTTTAGCAGTCATCACAGAAACAAAGTCGGAGTAGGGTCTACTCCTATTTTTCAGATTGCGTGACAGGATAAATTATCACAACATGAAAATATGACCGTCCAGACATCAAAATGATAGGTTGTGATAAAAAAACATGGGACGCTGTATGAGTAAGTAACAGTTTTTTGTAAAAAAAAGAGGCTGAAAAGTGCCTTGGGCCACTCTTTCTGAACACCATGAACAAGTAAAGATCTCCAACCTTGAGTTGGAGGAAGGAAATCTGGGCTGACGACGGAGTACCTAGTTATCACAAACCAAAAAATTGAGGATTTTGATTGAAAATTTAAAAAAATCTAAAAAATAACACACACAAAATTTTTTGTTGAAACAGTAAATTTCCAAGAGAAGTGATTGATACAAAATTACAGACATGACGTACCGCTTGCCATTCAAAAAATCTTGGTCTCTAATTCAGTTGGATCGAAAAGAATCTTCTCGATGTCATTTTCAGGGTCCAACTGGATCTGCCCTGCACTCTGTTCCAAGGGTTTGATGTTCCACCTCATTTCAGGAGCTCCTCCCTTGCCCCTGCGAGTATGCAAGGAAAGCACAGCAATCGTCATCTCGGCTTTTGTGCATGGAACGTTGTACTCGTTTGCCTGTGAAAAAACAAAAAAAAAAAACATAGGAGTAGACCCTACTCCGACTTTCTTTTTGTGATAAGAAATCGAGGTTAAAAAATTTACCGCGTTCATACGCGTACAACTAAACATTCGACAATCTTGGGGGTATCCCTTTTTCCGAAATTTTCCATGAAGTATATGGACTTTTTTGAAAACGTGTGGAAATGAAAGGAAATCAATTCACTGATTGCAGAACATATAAAAATAATATTAAAACATGTTTTTATTAATTGTAATACACTTTAACTTCATCTTCAGAGGTGGGCAGGAACCGGTCCGACACGGTAATCTTTCTCCTTTTTCATAGTCCCGGCTACTATGAATCTATGATGATAACAATGCCCAACATGCAGAATTTGCTTTTAAGTTTGTTTATCTTTGTTTACATTAAGCATTTTACTTTATTATGATAATAAACATTGCTTTTACCTACAATAAATTCCCCCCGGGGGGGGGGGGAGGGGGGAGGGGGGAACGGGGGAGGAAGAGAAGTGCGATGTCGCCACGCAAAATACATAGATTCTACAACAAAATTTCTTTAATTACTAAAAAAAATAATAAATCTAACTCCGTAATATCATACTAACTAAATTAGAAGTTTGTTTAACTCTTGCACGCGACAAACGTTCTTAATCACGCTTTCGACCATAACAAACCTGCCAGTGCAAAAAATTACGATTAATACTACACTACTACAAAGAAAAAAAACACAAAACAAATTCAAACATCTTTCAGATGAAGGAGAAAAGTGAAAGCTATGCAAACTACCTGGTGCGTGCATTTGAAGTTAGCGCCGAGTCAGCGCAAGCGATGCTAAAACAAACTCCCATGCGTTAGGTGAGCTGAGAGCGGTGAGACCGGTGCCGCGTTGGGGGGTGGAAGGTGAGTTACCAGCAGACAGAGCGCCAGCTGCCATCCGCGCGATGAGATCCTCCAGCAAGCTTTCTCTCTCGCTCTTACTATTTTTGTTGTTGTTGTTGTTGTTGCTGTTGTTGTTGCTGATGTTGTTGTTGTTGTTATCATTATCATCATAGTTTTTCTTGTTCTTGTTATTCTTCTTCATCTTCTTCTTCACTCTCTCGTTCTCTTCTTCTGAGCTTTCCTCCTCCTCCTCCTCCTCCTCCTTCTCCTCCTTCTCCTTCTTCGAATTCTTCCTCTTTCTTCTCTCCTCTTCCCGTTGTCGCTTCTCTTGCGCCTCTTTTTCCTTCCGATCTTGCGCTTCTTTTTTCTTCCTTTCCTCCTCTCTCAACTTTCTTTCTTCTGCTAGCATTTCCTTAATGGATGCGGCTTGTTCTGACATTGCCTTGTTCACAAGATCCTGAACGACTTCTTTCGACACGCCGGCGGACGAACTACCCTGAATACAATACCGGTCGCCGTTGTTTTGAAAGAAGTCGTTCATTTCTTGCGAACAAGGCAGTGGCAGAACAAACCAACAGCAACGACAACAACAACAACAAAGAATAATAATAATAATAATAATAATAATAATAATAATAATAATAATAATAATAGTATATCTCCTGCCAATTGCTGAGACAAAAGGCCATGTGCATCCAGTCCTCCATTCCATAAGGAAAGTCTCCACACCAATCGGTGGAATAAAGGAAGTGACGGCATAGAACATCACTCTAGGAGCTTTATACCAATCAGCCCATGGAAAGGGACCGATGGCCTATGTACTCCCTAAATAATAATAATAATAATAATAATAATAATAATAATAATAATAATAATAATAATAATAATAATAATAATAATAATAATAATAATAATAATAATAATAATAATAATAATAATAATAAAGTTTGAAAAAAAAATGTCAGCGCTTCCCGTTAGAGAGATTATACTCGGAAAAAAAAAGACAGGGAAAGGCTCACTGATAGAATGCCACACACACTAGCTAGCCATACTAAAGCTAGTAGCTATACTCCCCTCTCTAAACTATATGCTGCGGCGCCCAAAGAGACCTTTTGACCCCCCCCCCCCGGGGGCCCCCCCCTCACAAAAAAAAAGAAAAAGAAGAAGAAGGAGTAGGAAAGATTATACCTCCAACGACATGTCCACTTCATCAGCGTCGACCGCGGGCTTTTTGGACTTCGGCTTGCCTAGTCACGTCAGAAATTAGAAACACTGAAAAAAAACACACAAAAAAAGATGAAATTTGCTAGTACCTGGCTTTTTCTTGCTGGACCCCTTAGGCATAGGAGGCTCAGGGGTCTCTTCTTCTTCAGGGACGTCTGGAACGTCTGGAACATCGTCGACGTCGATGGATTCTGCACAAAGAACCAAACAATATTACATACATCCTTCATTTTTCATTACATACAATGTTGCTACCGAATCTCAGTTTTTTTGGCCTGCCCGAAGAGCGAG
Source organism: Paulinella micropora (assembly GCA_019918135.1). Taxonomy (NCBI): domain Eukaryota; phylum Cercozoa; class Imbricatea; order Euglyphida; family Paulinellidae; genus Paulinella; species Paulinella micropora. The sequence goes on from WBZZ01001378.1 coordinate 24,128, forward strand.
GCTCAGTCGGGCCCTTTTTTTGATTCTTCTTCTAACGTTTCAGGCGAGCATGCAGTAAATATGCAAAATAAAGAAAAGGAAGATGCCAAAAAAAACAAAAACAAAAACAAAAAAAAAAAAAAACAAAAAAAAAAAAAAAAAGATGGAGCTGGTGGAGAAAAAGAATAATAACATGTATATGAAGAAGAAAAAGAAAAATGGAAGAAGAAGAGGAAGAAGAAGAAGAAGAAGAAGAAGAAGAAGAAGAAGAAGAAGAAGAAATGACCTTGTTTGCTTCGTACAGAAGCAAAAGCTCCCGCTTCCGCCAGTTGCAAATCATAGGCGGGTTCGTGGGGTTACCGACGTAGAGGAGCCACGCGGGCTTCACCTGCTTCTCGAAGTCCATCGGCGACGGATCAAGCATGCAAGAGTGTTTAAGGTTAAAACCAAAAAAACCCATGAGCTGATATTGGATTTCGTCAGCCTTGCCATCGCCGTCAGTGTCGACCTCGCGCGCAGCAAAAATGAAGCGCTTCGATCCTGCAACATCCAAGTATAAAAAATATGTGCAGCTTGTGAATTTTGAAAAACATACAGTACCTCGATTGACTTGCGCAGGAGTCTTCTTGCGCCAACCAATGGGAAAGACAATGAAGAGCCTGCAAATAAAAAATAAACAATCAGTTTATAAAAATCTTTCATACTTATAGGGAAAAAGACCCGGGAGCACAAGGTGAAGTTTCACCCTCACATGTCTCCACTTGCGTGGACGCCTTCAGTTCGAAATTGTTGTACTTTGTAAGTGCAACGTCGAGCGCGAGCGCCCCCTCCCGATGTTTGTTGTCCTCGGATGTGAACTTAAAGAGCAAGCTAATTAAAGCAGCAGCAAAAGAGGAATAATAATAATAATAATAAAAAGAGAGTTTAAATTTAAAAAAAATGGCAGCGCTTCCCGTTAGAAGAAATATACTCGAAAAAAAAAACAGGGAAAGGCTCACTGATAGAAGGCCACACACACTAGCTAACTATACTAAAGCTAAGTATCTATACTCCCCTCTCTAAACTATGCTATCGAATAATAATAATAACAATATAATAATAATAATAATAATAATAATAATAATAATAATAATAATAATAATAATAATAATAATAATAATAATATGTATCGTCTGCCAATTGCTGAGCCAAAAGGCCATGTGCATCCAGTCCTCCATTCCATAAGGAAAGTCTCCACACCAATCGGTGGAATAAAGGAAGTGACGGCATAGAACATTAATCTAGGAGCTTTATACCAATCAGCCCATGGAAAGGGACCGATGGCCTATGTACTCCCTAAATAATAATAATAATACTATATCTGAGGCGTACTGATGCAGCTAATGGCATATCCTCAACGGACATAAGCCTCCAATACCCTTGTTCGAGGTCCTCCACCCCCCCGTGTCAGTCTCTCGCCTGATGATCGGGGCCACCGATGGAGCTCCTGAGGGCAAGACTGCACTAAGCCGAGGTTATTCCGCAGTCCCAGCAACCTCTTGCAAGACGTCACCGAATGTGCAAGTGCATACACCAAGCGCGGTTGCTAGAGCTGCCTCAAAACCCCACCCATAACAATCTGGTGTCTGCTGGGTCCTGGGCTATCAACCAGCATATGCGGAGTTTAAGATCTTTTACGCTCGCAACGACCCTCCTCCCCAGCATCTACCACCAAAGGGTTATGAGTTAGCGTCACAGTTTAACGCCTTGAGGCCATTGGGCTGAATAATAATAATAATAATAATAATAATAATAAATAATAAAAGAGGAACAGAAGAAAAAGCTAATAATAATAATAATAATAATAATAATAATAATAATAATAATAATAATAGTGCTTCTCTGTCAATGGCTGATGCATTTCTGCACATGCGCCTCCATCGTCTCACCCGTGAGGAGAGTACGAAGAATTGACGATAGGCTCTAATGACACCCCCGCAAGGGCAGTTCCAACACTTCCAGACGGACCGGTATGTTCAATGAAAATACTGGTGGCACCGACGGGAATCGAACTGGCGACAGGGCCCAGATGGTAGAACTTGACCACTGGGCTATCACGGTGTCCATAATAATAATAATAATAATAATAATAATAATAATAATAATAATAATAATAATAATAATAATAATAATAATAATAATAATAATAATAATAATAATAATAATAATAATAATAGTGCTTCTCAGTCAATGGCGAATGCATTTCTGCACATGTGCCTCCATCGTCTCACCCGCGAGGGGAGTACGAAGATTTGACTATAGGCTCTACTGACATCCCCGCAAGGCAGCTCCAAGCCTTCCAGACAGACCAATACTTTCAAAGAAAATATCCTTTGAAAATACTGGCACCGACGGGAATCGAACTGGCGACAGGTCCCAGATGGTAGACCTTAACCACTGGGCTATCGCGGTGCCACATAATAATAATAATATAATAATAATAATAATAATAATAATAATAATAATAATAATAATAATAATAATAATAATAATAATAATAATAATAATAATAATAATAATAATAATAATAATAATAATAATAATAATAATAATAATAATAATAATAATAATAATAATAATAATAATAATAATAATAATAATAATAATAATAACAGTATGAAATTTAAAAAAAAATGACAGCGCTTCCCGTTAGAGGGATTATACTCGAAAAAAAAAGACAGGGAAAGGCTCACTGATAGAAGGCCACACACACTAGCTAACTATACTAAAGCTAGTAACTAACTCCTTTCTGTAAACTATGCTACAGTATCCAGTAATAATAATAATAATAATAATAATAATAATAATAATAATAATAGTGTATCTCCTGCCAATTGCTGAGCCAAAAGGCCATGTGCATCCAGTCCTCCATTCCATAAGGAAAGTCTCCACACCAATCGGTGGAATAAAGGAAGTGACGGCATAGAACATTACTCTAGGAGCTTTATACCAATCAGCCCATGGAAAGGACCGATGGCCTATGTACTCCCTAAATAATAATAATAATAATAATAATAATAATAATAATAATAATAATAATGATAATAATAATAATAATAATAATAATAATAATAATAATAATAATAATAATAATAATAATAATAATAATAATAATAATAATAATAATAATAATTAATAATAATAATAATAATAACAATAATAATAATAATACCAGTCTTGATAATCTAATCCGGATAGGAATGTGAAAATTCCTTTGTGGGCCCACACGCGAACCTTCCCCGAATCCAGAGGGGGAAACCCACTCAGCTGGTCATCCTCCTCTTCCTTCTTCTTCCTCTCCTCCTCCTCCATCTTCTTCCTCTCTTCCTCCTCCTTCTTCCTCTCCTCTTCCTCCTTCTTCTTCCTCTCCTCCTCCTCCTCCTTCTTCTTCTTCCTCTCCTCCTCCTCCTTCTTCTTCTTCTCCTCCTCCTTCTTCTTCTTCTTCTCCTCCTCCTCCTTCTTCTTCTTCTCCTCCTCCTCCTTCTTCTTCTTCTCCTCCTCCTCCTTCTTCTTCTTCTTCTTCTCCTCCTCCTTCTCCTCCTCCTCCTCCTTCTTCTTCTTCTCCTCCTCCTTCTTCTCCTTCTCCTCCTCCTCCTTCTTCTTCTTCTTCTTCTCCTCCTCCTCCTCCTCCTTCTCCCTCTTCTTCTTCTTCTTCTTCTCCTCCTTCTTCTTCTTCTTCTGCTCCTCCTCCTTCTTCTTCTTCTTCTCCTCCTCCTCCTTCTTCTTCTTCTTCTCCTCCTCCTCCTCCTTCTTCTTCTTCTCCTCCTCCTTCTTCTCCTTTTCATCCTTCTTCTTCTTCTTCTCCTCCTTCTTCTTCTTCTCCTCCTCCTTCTTCTTCTCCTTCTCCTTCTCCTTCCCTTTGTCCTTCTTTTTTTGCTTCTCCTTCTTCTCCTTCTCCTTCTCCTTCTCCTGTCTCTTCTGCCTTTTTGCGGGAGGAGCTTCTCCGAATCCGTCGTCCCAGGGCACAGGCTTATTCTTGAGCAGGATCCCTACGATGCATGCATTATAAATACATACATACATACATAATACCTTGTGCATTCCAGGTGTAGCTGAAGCCGCGGACCAACTCCTCCAAATCGCCTTTGCCCTGCATGTTGCACATTAAATAAATAAGTAAGTAAGTAAGTGAGCAAGCATATACCAGATCATGCTTGCAAAAGACGGCGTGGGGAATCTCCACACAATCAAAGGGCAGCACGTCTGCAGACCCGTTGATTTTAAGGAACAATTCCCCACGCGAATTTTTGAGAATGGCTTGCAGAGTCTTGGCAATGTGCTTCGTAGACATGCCAGAGTCAGAAAGTGATCCTACACGTTGACAAACGAGCAAAATGAGTTGAATTCCAAAGACATAACTACCAGTCAGCGCCTTCAACATTAAAATTTTTCTCGGGCCGGTCTGAAATTTGAACGTGTGGAAAAAGGGTCGTGTTATTATCAAACTTTTGTGCAGAGATTTTATTAAGAGCATGACATTTCGAGAAGATGTAACAGCATTCCCGCTCTTTCCCCAGCTCAGAATGAGCGGGAATGCTATTCTTTTTTTCTGTACACAACAATCTGTGGAAAAAACTCTGCACAAAAGTTTGTGAAAACCGACCGGCATGATTTTGCATTTCCTTCCTACGTACTCTCAACTCATGTCATCCCTTGCATGTTTCTGCTATAACGTGTTTGTTGAAGCTATAAATGTCATTTCCTAACATTGCACGACCCAGCTTAATCTATTTTTCATAAACCAGCAATTCGATGAAACTCGTTTTTGGATTGCTGTTTTGCAAACTTTTGTGCAGAGATTTTATTGAGAACATGACATTTCGAGAAAATGTAACAGCATTCCCGCTCTTTTCCCAGCTCAGAATGAGCGGGAATGCTATTCTTTTTTTCTGTACACAACAATCTGTGGGAAAAACTCTGCACAAAAGTTTGTGAAAACCGACCGGCATGATTTTGCATTTCCTTCCTACGTACTCTCAACTCATGTCATCCCTTGCATGTTTCTGCTATAACGTGTTTGTTGAAGCTATAAATGTCATTTCCTAACATTGCACGACCCAGCTTAATCTATTTTTCACAAACCAGCAATTTGATGAAACTCGTTTTCGGACTGCTGTTTTGCAAACTTTTGTGCAGAGATTTTATTAAGAGCATGACATTTCGAGAAGATGTAACAGCATTCCCGCTCTTTCCCCAGCTCAGAATGAGCGGGAATGCTATTCTTTTCTTCTGTACACAACAATCTATGGAAAAAACTCTGCACAAAAGTTTGTGAAAACCGACCGGCATGATTTTGCATTTCCTTCCTAGTACGTACTCTCAACTCATGTCATCCCTTGCATGTTTCTGCTGCAACGTGTTTGTTGAAGCTATAAATGTCATTTCCTAACATTGCACGACCCAGCTTAATCTATTTTTCACAAACCAGCAATTCGATGAAACTCGTTTTTGGATTGCTGTTTTGCAAACTTTTGTGCAGAGATTTTATTGAGAGCATGACATTTCGAGAAGATGTAACAGCATTCCCGCTCTTTTCCCAGCTCAGAATGAGCGGGAATGCTATTCTTTTCTTCTGTACACAACAATCTGTGGAAAAAACTCTGCACAAAAGTTTGTGAAACTGACCGGCATGATTTTGCATTTCCTCTTCAATATATTATTATTATTATTATTATTATTATTATTATTATTATTATTATTATTATTATTATTATTATTATTATTATTATTATTATTGTTGCTTGGAGCTGCCTTGCGGGGGTGTCAGTAGAGCCTATCGTCAAATCTTCGTACTCCCCTCACGGGTGAGACGATGGAGGCACATGTGCAGAAATGCATTCGCCATTGACTGAGAAGCACTATTATTATTATTATTATTATTATTATTATTATTATTATTATTATTATTATTATTATTATTATTATTATTATTATTATTATTATTATTATTATTATTATTATTATTATTATTGAGTCTTTGGAGCGGAGCCGCGTCACCGAACGGCCCCGTGCTACCAATGGAGGCACATGTCCGACAGGATCAAAGGCCAATTGACTGATAAATCTATTATTATTATTATTATTGTTATTATTGTTATTATTATTATTATTATTATTATTATTATTATTATTATTATTATTATTATTATATAGCATAGTTTAAAGAGGGGAGTATAGATACTAGCTTTAGTATAACTAGCTAGTGTGTGTGGCCTTCTATCAGTGAGCCTTTCTCTGTCCTTTTTTTTTTTAGTGATTCCCTCTAACGGGAAGCGCTGCCATTTTTTTCATGTGTATTTCAAACTTTAGGTATGCCATGCTGAGGGCTAGCAAGGCGCCGATATATGTGGCACACCGTGGTGGTGGCTACGGAGTCTTTGCTGATAATACCTTCCTCCTTCTTTTCAGCTTGGGCTCCTCGAACCAGGAGGAAAGTCTTTGCGTGCTGCAGATCATGCTGCATTTTCTGATCATTTCACTATGAAAATTGGGAGTTCCCTGCAAACAGGGATGCATCCAATTAAATTCATTAACGAATCGAGCAGGAATGCAATGCATCTCATCAACTCTTCATCGCAAGGGTTCAACAAGCTCGACGATGACACTTGCCGACCGAACGTGAAGGTAAATTATGTTAGTTGTTACATACATCCATGCAATGTAAGTTTTTGTTACGTGTGTTGTATTTTTTCTATAAATATTGTTGTAAATAATGTCAGGTCAGCAAGGGTACTCCTATTGTGACTGTCACCACCGCAATATCGAAAGATCAAGAGATTTTGCTCAGCTATGCGCCTAATCCAGACCTAGAGATAGCTACGCTGCCAAGCGATGCACATCCGGTCTGGTTGAAAGAGGCTGCCAAGGAAGGAGCTAAAATCCCAGTTTTCCTGTTCGAGACTGACATTGGTCATGTATGTTTCATCGTTCCTGAGAAAGAACATCCGCTTCCACTTAAGTCAATTTCCTTGCTTCATGAAGCAAAGGTTGAACTTTTAGCGTCGGTCAGCAGTATTAGTTCTGATGGAAAGCAACCGCTCTCCAGGTCATCATCTATTCCGCCGGAAAAAAAGAGGAAGCTTCTCGACAGCGTGTCCTCAATTTCAGATAGTCGCCGCACGCTTCTGCCCAGGGAAAGCTCGGACATTACAGTCATCACAGAAAAATCAAGCTTGAGTGATGCACAGGTAAAAAATAAATAAATGAAAATTATTACTGAGAAGATTCTTTTTTTACAGGCAGGTGTTCCTGACGTTGATGCTAACCTCGACAGCTGGAAACAGTCAGACAGTTCTACTGTCACTACAGGATATGATGTTAGTAGCTGCAGCAGCTCTAGACTATATCTTCCTACTGGCTCCATGGTAATTTTTTTTCTCTACCTGTCTATGTTCATGCTGGTTAATGTTCATAAGCGATCTTGTTTGCGTAGAACGTCGACGAAGAGTGTTCAGATACGGATTCAAACGGTGATGCTGCATCTATCAACCCTGGATTGCTTCCTCCTCTGGTCGGCGTGGACGATGCGGAATTATCCAACGAGCTTCGATTGAACTTCGACGAGCTTATGGAATCGAATGAGCTGTTGTATAACATCATGAGATTATCACCAATTCCTTACAGCAGACACGTAAGAATCCAACGCGCCCCTACACGATGAAAAAGTCGCACGAAAGGTGCAGTGAAGCTTCAGAGACCGTCTGCGCTCCAAA